>CAUYQG010139186.1:0-11821 GCA_963574415.1 Tarsius wallacei | reverse complement strand
AGTAGCTGGAACTACAGGCGCGTACTACCACACCCAGCTAATTTTTTTGAATTATTGTAGAGATGAGGTCTCGTCAAGTTGCCCAGGTGGGTCTCGAACCCATGGGCTCAGGCAATCCACTCACCTCAGCCTCCCAAAGCGTGGGATTACAGGCTGGGCCACTGAGCCAGGCTATCAATTTCATCTGAGTTGGTAAGGACAGGGGAAAGAGGCAGGTTGTCTGTTTTGACAGCAAACCCTGTGCTGATAGGTGGTTTTCTAGAAAGTGATTCTCTGGGAATCAGTACATTCTTTTCTAGGATACTTATTTGCTATCTAATCTTGAGCAGGTTATTCACTCTGAACCTGTGTTTTCTTCCACAAGATGGTGATTATATCTACTTAAAGGATCTTTCCAGGATTAAATCTGACAATGTGTATAAAATATCTGGAATGGTCAGATGTTTTTTACCTCCCAGAGGAGGAAAAACAGAGACTAAGTATGTTCTAAAGGAGTTGTTTTAAACAACGATAAAGTACTAATAAATGAAGTACATCTAAATATTTGTTGGAATAAAAATCACATAATTTGTATTAATGCTAATAGATTACAATTGCAAATTAGGAAACTTGGATTTTTTCTTAATGGTTTTTTTAAAAAATGACATCTGTGATTTAAGCCATGAATGATTTTTTTTGTATTTTTAGCTACCACATTTCTCTTCCTGCTGGTCCCAAGCAGTAGTTCTAAAAGGATTAACCACAGTTTATTTAAAAATTGCACCTTATATAACTTAAAATTAGCCACATTAAAACAATTGACAACCTTAAATGTTCAAAATGTGAAAATTTATTTTATACAGGAAACTAAACTAATTCTCTAATAAACATCATTTACTTACTGCATATAACAGAACAATGCCTTCAGTTAGAAGAGGAAAGTAAAGATTTAAATGTTAGGGTTATTAAGTTTTAGAGGAAAATACAGTATACAATAATCTTAACATGTTTGGGAAGAGAAGGTATAATGGCAATAAAATCTAAGAATTTGGCAGAATTTAGCAATACCCTTTAACTGCATATGTTTTCATTAGACAAAACCTGGCGTTTTATAACAAATTCCAATAATGGCAATTGTATAGGTGTGGCCCTTAAAAATGGCAGTATTGTGCTTAAATCAGAAAGCTTGTTGCTATTTCCTCATCATGAATAAGAGAGATTGCAGCTAATGGTAGTTCTTGTTAGGAATTACTTAAGGCACACTGTGAGGTTAAACAACTATTTTGATATCTGAACTCAAGCCACTACATTTGTGCCTGCCTTGATATCCTTGCTAGAACCTAAACAGTATTATGTTATACAAGGCCATCCTGTTCTATCTATGTTACAATTAAACATTCGTCCCAGAAAGTGAACCCTAGTAATTTATTACAGTTCCACTTCTGACTGAGCAGAATCCTACTCCATGTTCATTTTTGTCATGAGGAGGATTTATTTCTGAAAGATCCTGAAAACGGAAAAACATGTAGTTAGCTCTTCAAAGATAATCATGACTTCAAGAGTAAGGGTCAAGAGGTCTCCTTGGACAACGTCCATCAGGCACCAGCCTTCTCAAAACTGCAGATGTCTGAGTCCTACCATAACCTAATGAAGTGGGGAGGAGGAAGGGAAACTGGCATTTTTCAAACAAATATTTAAGTGCTCTTTCAAGTCTAAAAAAGCCATGGGCTTCAAAGATTCTGAAATGATTGACTAAATGTATAAAAGACTTTGATTTAGCAAGGAGCCTCTTTTTCTTTGGTTCAGTTATTCAAAATCCACTTCACGTGTAGAAATAATGTATCCATCATTCAGCCTTTAAAATGGTCTTCCGGTAGCGAAGTACTGTAGCTGTTACCCATATGTTTAAAGCCAGCATGATGACAAAACGTGTAAGTACTGAAATTTAAAAAAGTGTATTAAAAACTTTACACAATATAGGACAGATCACCTCCTGCGCTAAGTATTAGCCTAAATAAAGCTTCACCCTCCCTCCAACCCCAAAATGAACAATGGATCATAAAACTGAA
This sequence comes from Tarsius wallacei, assembly GCA_963574415.1. NCBI lineage: Eukaryota > Metazoa > Chordata > Mammalia > Primates > Tarsiidae > Tarsius > Tarsius wallacei. Next base: position 9,773 of record CAUYQG010139186.1, on the reverse strand, counting down.
CAACTTTGGTTCCAAGTATTTCTAGGGAAATGATCTTCCTATTTTATAATGACTACCTCTTGGCCTTCATAAATAATAGTTTTCATCTTAAGTGCTTAATTTATAGTAGTCTACCTCTGGCTAAGAAGTGTTATAACCTTTTAAAATCATTTTACAAACCTTTGAAATCTTGAGGATGCTGATGTCTCAGAACATTCCATATTAAGCAAAGGTAGTATGATGCATTCTGTTAAGATTCTGGGCCAGGCTCGGTGGCTCAGCCTGTAATCCCAGCACTTTGGGAGGCCGAGGCGAGTGGATTGCCTGAGCCTGCGGGTTCAAGACCAGCCCGGGCAACTTTGCGAGACCTCGTTTCTACAATAAATCAAAAATTAGCCAGGTGTGGTGGCATGTGCCTATAGTTCTGGCTACTTGGAAGGATCAGCGGAGCCCAGCAGGTCAACGCTGGGGTGGCCGTGAGCGTGCCACTGCACTCCAGCCTGGGCAACGGAGTGAGACTCCTTCTCAAAAAAAAAAAAAAAAAAAAAGATAATTCTGAAAAACTTGGGTCAAATGTCCAAATGTGTTTTATATCAAGGTAACAAAAATGTGACTCTCTGTAAAACAAAAACTAAGTAATTTTTAACAGTGACTTGACTTCCACTTTAAAACACAAACACTTTCCTGACAAACAAGGTTTATGAGATTTAAGATACTTTTGTGTTTGTAAAATACAGGTAAGATATTAGCTAAATGGTTTTTTAAAAGGTATCCCAGATACATTGATGGTGCTCAGGAAGAGTTTTCATGAATAAGAAATAAATCACAATTAGAATATGCTTGATCTTTTAAATTTAATTTTTAATGTATAGGTTTGTTTTGTTGTTGCTGTTGTTTAGTTGCAGTTGGACTCTCCATGCTGCGAATTCATCAAGTCCTGTGAAAAAGACCAGGCCTGTCTTCCTTCCCACATCCCATTTGATAACGGTTTGTGACCAGAACAAATTTTAATCCTGCAGTCAAAGCTGATGGTAGGTATTCGAGCCACAGGTATAACCTCTAGGAGAAGACTCACAAATGTATTTGTGTTCTGAAACAATATTTCTCAAATAATAATTAGCTTATTTAGAGGTCTACATGCTGGGAAAATTTTCTAATTTTCATAGGGGACACTATCTGGTCTAATTTCCCCAAAATATATAATATATGCTCAATGTGGGGGCTGAAAACAGCCTAAGGAATTACTAAATTCTTTTTTGGTGACCAAAGTATTTTCTCCATCCCAGCTTTATTTTTTAAAAACTAGAGCAAGAGCGCAAATAATTCTACCACTTCCCGCTTTACTAAGCCTCCAGAGGCTTCCTCCTGTTTATGGACAGTTCTCTCAGGTTTGGACACTCTGGCCACTGCCAGCCTCACGCCCCTCCTCTCCTGATACACCCCCATTCCTGTCCCTGCTCACCACACTCAGCCCTGCTGGATCTCGCCCAGTTCTCCCTGCTCCTTGCTCATGGCCTTCATACATGCTGCTCCTTGTAACAATATCCTCTCACCTGCCCACTTCCCTCCCACCCCCGTTAAATCTACTCATCCTTAAGAGCTCACTCTTCTTCAGATTGATCCTCCCAGCTCCCTCAAACTAGGTCAGGTGTTCATTCCACCCTTCTCTTCCAAGACACATTTCATAGTTCAGTTCAGTGGTTAATTCTGTGACTACTTCATGGTCCATTCCACTGCTGAAGAGAGAGCTTCACGAAGACAGATACCTACCTGCTGTCTTGTGCATATTCTATTCCCTGTGCTACAAGAAGTAAATGCTTAATAATAAACACGGTGAGTGATAAAGACGAGAAATACCTTGTCGCCATCCTCTATGTCTGTGATCCAACAGAGCCAAGTCCACCCATTAAACCCACAGTTTCCAGATGAAGGAGGCACAAATAGCACAAAACTCAAAAAGGAAGTGGGAAGAAGGCCAGGTGTGATGGCTCATGCCTATAATCCCAGCACTTTGGGAGGCTAAGGTGGGAGGACTGCTAGAGTCCAGAAGCTCGAGGAAGTGGGAAGAAAAATACTTCACTTACTTGTAAAATCATTTGTGGTCATTAAAGTTGTTATTATTCTTGCTGTAAAATAAAATGAACAGCAATAAATAACTTGCTTCTCAGACATGTTAGTGTTTAGCTAATGTCTTTCCCTTCTACCATATCAATATATACTAACCATTCTTGATAGATTTGGACAGTACAGAAGATAGTATTGTATTTCATAAACATCTGAAACCCAGCTGCGCATCCTGGCGCAGTGGTTTTGAAACAGCTCCTAAGAGAAGAAACGATCCTGGAAAGTACTTCAGTGCTGCCCAGGGACGCCCGCAGCTCCTTCCACAGCTTCTGGGCCAACCCACAACTCCCACCCTCAAAAACAGCTTTAAAAAGTCTCATTTACATACTGAGCTTCTGGGTAGTTTCATTTTTTTAAAAAAAGGGCTCCCACTAACTAAAAGCAATGTTGTTAAATTACTGATTTCTGCCTCTCTATTTTATAGATAAGGAGACTGAGGCCCAGAAAAGGATAAGATTTTTCTAAGGGTCTAACTAGAACGGTTGTGTTTACTCCATTTTTCTGGTATAGCCTTTCACTTAGTAAACACTTAGGAAATTGGGGTCACAGTTTAAACTGGCACATGCGAGCAATGCGAATTGGGAGTTAGAGAACATCACTGCCTGCAACTCAAGGCATCATGCCCTTCCTGACCCAAAACCAACCCATCAAAAACTTCCTCCAACACATTCTTCCATTAGCACATATTAACATAGTAGGTTTTTGGTCTTCCAGCTAAACTGTAAGTCTGTGAAGGGCAGAGACCAAACCTACACATTTTTTGTTGTCAAATTTGAGAACCCAAGGCTTTACATAAAGACACTATGTAATGTTTGCTGATGAATTTAAATGGAAGAAATCAATCATAAGTAGATGAAAAGAAGATCCCAGTTAGGAAGGTGGCCAACAAGGACCCTCAAGCAAACTCAAAAACACTCTTAATAACCATACATCTGATACGGGGTCAGTATCCAAAATATATAAGGAACTCAAACAAATGACCAAATTTAGAAATGGTATATGACAAACTGTTAATCAAGCTGGGCGTGGTGGCTCACACCTGTAACCCCACCACTTTAGCAGGCTGGGACAGGAGGATCACTTGAGCCCAGGAGTTAAAGGCTGCAGTGAACTATGATCACACAACTGCACTCCAGCCTGGGTGACAGAGCAAGACTGTCTTGAAAAAAAAAAATTGCTGGCTGGGCTCGGTGGTTCAGCCTGTAATCCCAGCACTTTGGGAGGCCAAGGCAAGTGGATTTCCTGAGCCTGCGAGTTCAAGACCAGCCCGGGCAACTTGGCGAGACCTCGTCTCTACAGTAAATCAAAAATTAGCTGAGCATGGTAGCACACGCCTGTATTTCCAGCTACTTGGAAAGCTGAGGCGGGAGGATCGCGGAGCCCAGCAGGTCGAGGCTGTGGTGGCCGGGAGTGTGCCACTGCACTCCAGTCTGGGAAACAGACTGAGACTCCAACTCAAAAAAAAAAAACAAAACTAATCACTAATCAGAGAAATGCAAATTAAAATCACAATGAAATATCACCTCACACCAGTTAAAATGGCTGTCCTCAAAAAAGACAAAAGACAAGTGGTGAGGATATAGAGTAAAGGGAACCCTTGCACACTCTGGGTGAGAATGTAAATTAGTACAGTCATTATAGAAAATAGCTGGGCATGGTGGCTCACGCCTGTAATCCCAGGACTTTGGGAGGCTGAGGCAGGAGGACTGCTTGAACCCAGGAGTTTGAGACCTGTCTAGGCAACAAAGCGAGACCTTGTCTCTACAAGAAATAAAAAAATTAGCCAGGCATGGTGGCACTTGTCTGTAGTCTCAGCTACTTGGGTGGTTGAGGTGGAAGGACCGCCTGAGCCCAGCAGGTTGAGGCTTCAATGAGCTGTGATTGTGTTTTTATATACTCCCTAGAAGGTCCACCAATTCTACTACTGGTTATATAACCAAAGAAAATAAAATCAATATCTCAGCTGGGCATGGTGGCTCACCCCTATAAACCCAGCACTCTGGGAGGATCCCTTGAAGTCAAGGAGTTCAAGAGTAGGCTGAGCAACATAGTGAGACCCTTGTTTCTATTTTTAAAAATAGAAAAAAAATGTTTGTGACTCAGTCTCACCCAGGCTAGAGTGCATGGTAGTATGCACCTGTCGTTCCGGCTACTTGGAAGGCTGAGGCAGAAGGATCACCAGAGCCCAGAGGTCGACATTGGGGTTGCCGTGAGTGTGCCACTGCACTCCAGCCTGGGCGACGGAGTGAGACTCCAACTAAAAATATATATATATATAGTCTTCAGGCTGAGTGAGTGGCTTAAGCCTGTAATCCCAGCACTTTGGAAGGCTGAAGCAAGAGGATTGCCTGAGCCCTGGAGTTCGCGACCAGTCTGGGCAACTTGGCAAGACCTCGTATCTACAATAAATCAAAAAATTAGCTGGGTGTGGTAGCACACGCCTGTAGTTCCAGCTACTTAGAAGGCTGAGGTAGAAGGATTGCCTGAGCCCAGCAGGTCAAGGCTGCAGTGGCCGTGAGCGTTCCACTGCACTCCAGCCTGGGTGTGGAGTGAGACTCCGACTCAAAAAAAAAGTAGTCTTCAACTCATTTTTAATCTACTTCACAAATACTTAAGTACTTGTTAAGCACTGAGTGCCATGCAAAATAGACTCAAATGTAATATATGGTTTCTCTCTGGAGTAACAAGTTCACAAGATTTCCTTTAAAATGTAATAAGCAACATTTAAATATTAAGAAACCTGAAGATTAATTTGGTAATATATCTAATTAGCACTTCCAGAAGTCATATATATTACACAATAACATGTCAGCATTTTAAAGGTAAAAGTAACTCAAGAAGTCTTTTTTTTTTTTGAGTTGAGGTTTCTCTCTGTCCCCCAGGCAGGAGTGTAGTGGCATGACCACAGCTCACCACAATCTCTACCTCCTGGGCTCAGGTGATCCTTACACCTGAGCTGGGATTACAGGCAAGTACCACCACGCCCAGCTAATTTTTTAATTTTTTTATAGAGACAAGGTCTCACCATGTTGCCCAGGCTGGTCTTAGACGCCTGGGCTCAAGCAATCCTCTTGCCTTGGCCTCCCAAAGTGCTGGAATTACAGGCATGAGCTACCGCACCCAACCAAGAAGTCTTCATTTTAAGAAATTTTGGATATAATGTCCAAAGTTTATGTCCTGAATAGAGAAATTTGTCTAAGAAGTTAGAAGGGCCATGATTAAGTATAATTAAAATAACTAAAACTAGTAAATTCAACTAAGGTGATAGCTCTGAATTTTTCAAATGTTTCTACCTAGCTACATATAGCACATATGTATTTTAGGTCGTTTCTGCAAGAATCCAAACGAATAGTGGAAATACTCAAGTTGAAACCCAGTTGACATGGCTGCAGGAAATCGCCATTGCTACAAATTATGTTCATTCTCAAAAGCCAGTGTGTGATTTTTGTCTTTTTCATCTGTTACATCATAAAGATTTGATTTTTAAAAATAAATTAGTAGAGTCAAAAATAACCTCTTGATTTTTTTTTTAAAGTAGACTTTTAATATTAGGCCAGATTTTTAGAGAAAAGTGTGCTTTCATCTTTTTTTTTTTGGCAACTGGATCTTGCAGGAAATGTAGAGCAGTCTGCATTAAACCAGCCTCACTGATACAGATACACTTAGTTAGGAGGTTCTATCTAATAGTTAATTGCAAAGTAGTAGAGGGACCATGACACTTCCACACCAAGCCAGCACCCTTCCAGGTAGCCAGCCGGTGCTGACAGAGGCCTCCCCCCATCCGAGTTGTGTTCTTACTTGCACAGGTGTACGAGGAGAGGCCCCAAGTAAGCGCGCTCACAGCTCCCGAGTCTCTCGCCTTCCACAGACACTGGAGCTGAGCAAACTTGCTAGCCGCACTGATCAACGTACATAAATTCTGTGTGCAGAACAAGTGTGAGAAAGTCAGGCATCTGTGCATTAAAAAAAAAAAAAGCAAAAAGGCACCTGGCACTCAAAGCCCTTTTGAAACCAGATTTTCTGGTGAATTAGAAGTCCAGTCACTTGGTCAATTAATAACCAATTTGTACAAGGTTGAAACCGGAGTTTGGTGAAAAAGGATGCAACAGTGAGGCATTTACAAACAATTCACAGAGTCCACAGTGCAGTGGGGAGTGAATGGGCCAGAGTGCCTGTGAAATTGGGAGTAAGAAACAATGCTGCATGGCCACAAAGGCACATCTCTCCATGCCCCCAAGAAAAAATAGATATTATTGTGTTTTATAGCCTGGAGAAAATGTGCTGTGCTGAACTGACAAACTCATGAACTCAAGCAGCTATGGCACCTCTGCCCTGAATTTCTGGCTGCTCTGATGAGTCTGCGTGGAGTGCGCTCAAGCCTCTGCTACCTGACAACATAAGAGGCCTTCACAAATTAGCCTGCAGCCCTGCACAGCACACTCCACCCTGATGGCCACCATCCTGTCTCTACAGCAGTGGAAACTCCAGGGATAGGCTGAATGTAGACTGAAGGGAGCAAGGTGGAAGCCAAGAGCCCAGCTAGGTTAGTGCCAGGTTTGCACCAAGGCGACAGAAACAGAAGAGGTGAGAATGTTCCAGTTCTGAATGTATCTCGAAGGCAAAGCTGATAGGATTTGCTGAGGCAGTGGTGGTGAGATGTGAGAAATAGATAAGTCAAGGGTGATTCCAAACTCCAAGGTTTCAGGTCTTCACAGTGGAAGAATAGGGTTGCCCTTAATTGAGGTAGATAAATAAGGCTGCAGGTGGGGCAGTTTTGCCAGATAGAGGGGCAGGCAGGAGAACAGAAACTCCAGGTAGAACGTGTGAGGTCCAGACACTAGCCCTGTAATCCCAGCATGTTGGGAGGCCGAGGCGAGCGGACTGCCTGAGTCCAGGGGTTCGAGACCAGTCTGGGCAACTTGGCGAGACCTCATCTCTACAATAAATCAAAAAATTAGCCAGGCGTGGTGGCATGCATCTGTAGTTTCAGCTACTTGGAAGACTGAGGTGGAAGGATCGCCTGAGCCCAGCAGGTCGAGGATGCAGTAGCCGTGAGCGTGCCACTCACTCCAGCAGCCTAGGTGACAGAGTGACTCCAACTCAAAGAAAAAAAAAAGAGAAACTGGCAAAGACATAGGATCAGGTGGAAGGGACACCAGGAGAGTGGGGTCCTGGAAGTCGAGTGAGCAAAGTGATTCAAGGAAGAATCCTGATCTGCCTGAATCAAATGCTGCAGAGATGTTAAGTAAGATGAGCCATGAGGCCAGTCACGGTAGCCCACACCCGTAATCTCAGCACTTCGGGAAGCCAAGGCAGGAGAATCACTTGATCACAGAAGTTTAAGACCAACCTGGGCAACATAGCGAGATCTCATCTCTATTAAAAAAAAGAAAAAGAAAAAAAAAAAAGATGAGTCATGAGAACTGACCTCTGGCGTTGGCGTGAATGAAAGTCACTGGCGGCCTTGACGAGAGCAGCTTGTTTAACTTCTATCTCCCCAGGAGAAGGAAAGCCCATGAAAGGTGCACTTGGTCAGTTTCCTGCTGGGTCCCCAGTACCCACATATCCTTGCTGTGTGAATAAGTCCTTAATAATAATGCTATTCGGCAAATGTGATGGTAAAGGTGCCACAGGATAACTTGGGAGGAAAAAAGGGGTTACTCGGACAAGCAGGAGTTATGGAGATTTGAACGGCAGGGAGCAAGGGCCTGTGGTCAGGCCTGTGGAGGGACAAAGACAGGTCACACTAGGAGCTGGGCACAGATGGCTCAGAGGACTGACCCCAAGCATGGAGACCTGCGAGGAAAGAGACTCCCTGTGCAACCGGGAGACCTGGACAGAGCAGAGAAGGGAGGACCACAGAGCAAGACGTGCATTGGAGAGCTAGGCAGGACAAGGGCTCAGTGGGCATACACGGTGTCAATGCAGGATGGAAGAGAGCGAGGGAAGAGTTGGTTTCACACACTTCAGGGCCTCAGACCATGTTATGACAAACTCATGCTAAACACAAGTTTGCCTGCTAGAAACTCTACCAGATTCATCTTTCAGGAAGAAAGCCATCTTTAAAATCAAGAAATATCCAGGTGCAGCGGCTCAAGCCTGCAACTCTAGCATTTAGGAGGCTGAGGAGGGAGGATTGCTTGAGTCCAGGAGTTTGGGACCAGCCTGGGTAACATAGCGAGAGCTCATCTCTACAAAAACAAAAACAACAACAACAAAAAACATTAGCCAGGCATGGTGGCACACACTTGTAGTCCCAGCCACTCAGGAGGCGGAGGTGGAAGGATTGCCTGAGCTGAGCCCAGCAGATCGAGGCTGTGGTGTGTTGTGATTGTGCCACTTGCACTCCAGCCTGGGTTACAGAAGGGGACCCCAACTCAAAATCAAGAAGTAGTTTTGGTTTTGGCATAACCAAGGCCTGGATGGTCTTATTAATACATTCAACTGGAGATCATTAGGTTTTTCTATACAGCAGAGTCTTTATAAAATGGTAAGAGGACTGTTACGAGTTACGAGATCATTTTTAAGTGCACGAATCATCTTTTTGTGAATTAACTATGAGCATGTGAATGATCCATTTCACCATGAAAGCATAGTTTAGGTCTTCTGGGGAAAGGATTTGTTGGTCTGAGTAGGCAGTTACATTTGAAAGCAGTAAAACTATAAACATTCTGTAACTTAGGTTTTTTGCTAATTCCAACGGTGACCCCTCCTCTACAGGATTCTAGGGTTTTCCTGCAATGTGTGTGTCCTGAAGCCCCTGCTTGTCTTCCTGCCCTGTGGTTCCATGCCCCTCAAGTCTGGCCACCTGGTCCTCTGGGCCCTGGTGCCAGCCATGGAGCAGGTGCATGATGAATGCTTGTCAGTGACGGAGGGATGGTGAACAGACACAGCACCACACCTGGTATTCAACCCAGGCTCAATGAGAGGAAAATGAAAATTAAATTGTATAAAATCCAGCCTGGGTAACACAGCAAGCCCTTGTCCCTACAAAAATAAAAATTAAAAAAGTGACTTAAGTGCAGTGGCACCCACCTGTAGTCCCAGCTACTTGAGAGGCTGAGGCAGGAGGATCGCCTGAGCCTAGGAAGTTGAGGCTATGGTGAGGCGTGATCATGCCACTGCACCCTTACCTGGGTGACAAAGCGAGGCCCCAACTCAAAAAAACATTTTTTTAATGTATAAAATATCATCAATTGTGGTTAGAATAGACCACTGATAAGGGCACAGAAGAAACACCATAAACTGTTTCCCTTGACCACTGAGCCTGATTCCTGATGAGCCAATATCACACCACCCCCAGAAGGGTGACTCTTGGGGGTGAAGGCTCAGAGCTGCCACATGGCAGCCTAGTCATCCCCAAACCAGAACCACACCAACGTGACCAGTGGCAGGAGTTCCTGAGACCCTAGCGCTCATTCATTTGTAGGGTCACCAGTTTGGCAAATACAGGACACCCAGTTAAATTTTAAATTTCAGCCGGGCTCGGTGGCTCAGCCTGTAATCCCACGCCTTTGGGAGGCTGAGGTGAGTGGATTGCCTGAGCCCATGGGTTCGAGACCCGCCTGGGCAACTTGGCAAGACCTCATCTCTACAATAAATCAAAAAATTAGCCGGGCGTGGTAGCGCGCGCCTGTAGTTCCAGCTACTTGGAAGGCTGAGGCGGAAGG
>CAUYQG010139181.1:0-22396 GCA_963574415.1 Tarsius wallacei | reverse complement strand
ATAGACACTTAGGTTTATTTCATATCTTGGCTATTGTGAACAATGCTGCGATAAACATACGTGTGCAGGTATCTTTCCTATAGAGTGATTTGTGTTCTTCAGGGTATATTCCCAGTAGGGGGATGGGATTAATGGTGGTGGGTATCTATCTGGGGATGGGGAGACACCTCTTATCAACAAGGGTACCTGAACGAAATATTTTTGTATGCCTAACCCCTAACTGTACCCCACAATAACATAATAAAATAAAATAAAATTAAATTAATTTAAAAAAAAAAAAGGAAAAATCTTGCTTTCTCTCAGTTTTTGGAATTGCCACCTTATTCATTATCTGCTTTAAAAAAGAGAAATATAAAAATAAGTGAAAGGATATCACAGAAAAACAAAGTAGAAAGTAGCTTGCATGCAGAAAAGTAAAAATATGCAAAAGTAAAATTCAAAAGATTTGAAGAATGTAGCAGCCTTGTATTCATTTTTATAATAATTATTGAAGAATGGTCAGTACATTGTGTCACATTGTAATTTTTTTAAGAGCAAAATCTATGCAAGTCTTGCCACCTCCCCCTTAAAGCCATGACTTGCCATCTTGTACTTCCTAAGGCTCTGTCTCCTTTCTTGAGTTCTGTAGTGATTTTATGGGACATTAAAGGCAACATTGGCTTAGAATCCCTCTTACTCTTTGAAACATCTGTCTATATATATGTAATGTATAGAGTTCATTGTTATCTATATAAAACATTATCTAAAAAATTATCGGAAGATTTTTAATGATCTTATTTTAAGAAAAGAAGCTATGTTTAATCTAAAATTTATTTTTTTGGCTTGTAAGTTTTATATATAAACCAGGTAGTTTGTTTGAAGTGACATCTTTTCTCCTAAGACCGTGCTAGGCAAATATTAGTCGGTAAATATATATAAGTCCTAGTTGATTCCAGAAAACTTTTTTTTAATGTGTGTGCACTATGGTTTCACTAATTCAACTGTTTTTACTTGGGAACAAATTATCTCTTTTTAACTGATGTGACTACTCAGAAGTGAACAGCCAGGTAAGAGGTGGCAGCATCAAACTGTGGCTGTGGTTACACATGGGCTATGAATTTTTGTTAGTTGGTTGCTAAATCACATCCACTTTATGTTTCACATGAATATATGCAATTTATTTTAAAGGTGATAAAAGCAGTTATGAAACAAGGATTGACAAGCTTTTTATGCTCTAGTCTGACATAAACAAAGATAATAATTATTCAGCCTTTGCAAATGCTAAAAGTCAGTTCAAAATTTTTACTCTAAATATTTTTTAAAAAATGCTTTATGACCAGTGAGAGGGACAGAGTTAAATTTTATTGCTTGAAACAACTTCACAGTGGATAGACCAGTGTAATGAAGTTTTTTTTTTTCACTTGTAATAGTCTATTCCTCAATATTAAAATGCCATAGGGGCTTTATATTGAGTTGTATAATTTGATTAGAAATACTGACCCCATATCTCCAAGCATTCAGAGATAATGTTAAACAAGGTAAGATAATTTTAATGCTATTATTTAGGAGATAATAATTCAGGGTTAGTTACTATTTTGAATCCCTCCTACTGCTTCTAACCTACCAATTCCAGTGCACAATATGAAAAAGAAAGAGAAAATGGTGAGGAGGGAGACGGAGAAAGAGAACAAGGAAATACCATTAGTCAGTCATTTTTTATTGTCTGCTCCAGGAATTGTTTTGGTTAAAAGTTTACTTGAGTCAATAATTACAGTTTGTTTCCTAGAATTTTTTAGGGGTTTTAAGTTTCTCTCTTTTATACATAATTTAAAATTGCTTGTTTCCATAGTTAAGTATTTTTATTGAGTGGGAGAAAACAAGATTACTGAAATCAGGAACTTTTCTGTGGGAGGGACTTCATGAACTACTTTGTGGCATCCTTACAATACATGTGCAAGGTTGGTATGATCTCTCTTCCAACCAATGAGGAAACAGTAACTCTGAGAGGCTATATAATAACTCCTAACTATAATGCTTCTGCTTTATTAAACATGTTACACTGACCGGTGTGCAGTAAGACAGATCCAGGTCAGGTGTGGCAGAAAACACAAAGTATACAGAAATCTAAATGTAGTACACAGCTTCCCTAACTAATTGAAATACACCTCAAGTACATCAACTCTTGAGTATTAACAAAATGTGAGGCATGATGGTGGATCAGTGAACTCTAAAGACTGCCTCCCTTTCAATAAGAATCTAATTTCAAAGCCCTACAAAATTACTCAATAATTTTCTTTATAGTAAAGGGATGGAATTATATGGCCTCATATTAAGTTGTAAATATCAATGTCCAAACACTGAAACAGCATACAATCTTAGAGTCTCCAAGTTGTAAGAGGTGTTGTGAATTATCTATCAAACAAGAGACCATTATTATGAGAAATAGGAGAGGAAAAATTGTAAGCAGAAAATTGAGTTGATGTCCTCCTATCCTGGTTGGTCCAACCAGAACACCTTTGATCCCATGTGGTTGGAGTAGAATTTCTACAAATGAAGGATATTAGAGGATCACTAATATTTCACTGAATGTTTGATGCTTAATTTGCTCCACTTCTACTTGACTATCTGATGACATTTATCTTCTATCCCTATGGAAGCCATTCCATTTTTTGATAGCTCCCTGGAATATTTCATATATTGAGAATTTTTTTTTCTGTGTTTATGATATCCATTAACTAGTCATTTTTATTTTGTGTGGATCCCAGGTGGAATTTCTTTTTTCTTCCATCTTTCTGTGGACTGAACTGTGTGTCTCAAAAGTTCAAATGTTGATGTTCTAACCCTCCATGTCACTATGTTAAAGAGATAAGACCTTTAAGAAGATGATTAAGGTCAAATGAGGTTATAAAAGTGGAACTGTGATCCAATGGAACAAGTGACCTTACAAGAAAGAGGCATCAGAGCTTTCTCTCTATCATGTGAAGCTACAGTTACAGTACATATAAATGATGGAATATTACACAGCCAAAAAGAAGAAAAAAATTATGGACTTCTCAGCAAATTGGGTGGATTTAGAGTCTATAATCTTCAGTGATCTATCACAGAAACAAATAAATGAATACCACATGTTACCAATCATAAGTGAACATATACTACAATACTACGAGAGAGGGACTGGCAGTAGTGGGACACTGCCCGGGGGTAGTAACATTACTAAGGGTACTTGATCCTAAACTGGGGTTAGAGAGGACTAGTTGGAGGCCCAATCCTTACCTGCATGTAGACTACTTATGTACCTAATTCTGACTTGTATCCTACATCTTTATAATAAAATAAAGAAGAAGAAGAGGAAAAAAAAAAAGAAGACAACAGTGTACAAGTCAGGAAGAGAGCCCTCACCAGTAACCAAGCTCTGTAGAAAACTTGATCTTGGACTTTCCAGCCTCCAGAACTGTAAGAAAATTATTTATCTTCCTTAAACCATCCAGTTTATAGTATTTTCTTGTGGCAACTCAAGCAGATCAAAACATCCCTTAAGCTCTTTGATTATTTTACAAATCTTCCACAAAGCTATACATGCCACCTCAAAGTTTTCTATTACATAACTATTTTCAAAAGTGGAAGAGATGAATTCTAAAGTCTTTTCTCATGAACTAGTCTTTCCAAAAATAATTCTAAACTCCATTTGTTTACAAATAAATTCAGGAAAGAGGAGAAAGCTAGAGCAATGAGAGTCAAAGTATTTGAATATTGCCATTTAGTAGAAATTATAATTACTTCGTGGTCAGTTGTGACTTGACCTTTTGCACTTCTGATTGTGTTTATTTGAGTTTTTTCTCTCTTTTACTTGGTCTGTCAAGTTAGGGGTCCATTAGTCTTGTTTATCCTTTCAAAGAAAATGCTTTTTGTTTCATAGATTTTTTTGTATTATATTTTTGTCTTTTTTTTTTTTTTTTTGAGTTGGAGTCTCACTCTGTCGCCCAGGCTGGAGTGCAGTGACACACTCACAGCCACTGCAGCCTCGACCTGCTGGGCTCCAGTGATCCTTCTGCCTCAGTGTTCCAAGTAGCTGGAACTACAGGCACGTGCCACCATGCACAACTTATTTTTTATTTATTTTAGAGACGAGGTCTCACCAAGTTGCCCAGGCTGGTCTTGAACCCCTGGGCTCAGGCAATCCTCTCACCTTGACCTCCCAAAGTGCTGGGATTATAGGCTGAGCCACCGCATCCAGCCTATATTTTTGTCTTCTATGTCCTGAATTTGGGCTTTTATTTTGGTAATCTGGATTCTTCTGCTGAAGTTAGGGTGTTGGTGGTCTTGCTTTTCCATCTTCCTTAGGTGATTTATTCAGCTGTTAACTTGTGATCTTTCCATTTTCTTCATGTGTGTTCATAGAGCTATGAAGTCCCCTCTTAGTACAGTTTTCGTAGCATCTCAGATATTTTGGTAAGATGTTTCTTTGTTTTCATTTGTTTCCAGGAATCTTTTAATTTCTGTTTTCATTTCTGTGTTGACCCAGGAATTGTTCAGCATCAGTTCTTTAGGGTCCACGTCTTTGTGGATTTGGGGGAACTTTGATGGTGTTGATATTTATTTTTATTCCACTGTGGTCTGAAAAGGTGCATGGCAATATTTCATTCTTTTTTTTTTTCTAAGTTGGAGTCTCACAGACTGGAGTGCAGTGGTTGCTCCCAGCCACCGCAGCCTCGACCTGCTGGGCTCCAGCGACCCTTCCACCTCAGCCTTCCAAGTAGCTGGAATTACAGGCGTGCGCTACCATGGCTGGCTAATTTTTGATTTATTGTAGAGATGAGGTCTCACCAAGTTGCCCAGGTGGGTCTCGAACCCACGGGCTCAGGCAATCCACTCACCTCAGCCTCCCAAAGCATGGGATTACAGGCTGAGCCACTGAGCCCGGCTCACTATTTCAATCTTACAAAATTTGTTTATGTTTGATTTATGGCCAAGGATGTGGTTCATCTTAGAGTGCATTCCATGTAGTGATGAGTAGAATATATATTCCATGGTTGTTGGGTGGAATGTTCTGTAGGTATCAATTAAGTCCATTTGGTCAAGCATCACATTGAGGTTCCAGATCTCCTTGCTGATTTTTTGGTCTTGATGATCTGTCTAGGGTTGTTGAGGGGTATTTTAGTACCAGTTATGATAGCAGGGAGAAAACCCACAGACTGGGGAAAAATATTTTCCAACCGTATACCTGAAAAAGTCCTAACATCTAGGTTCTACAAGGAACTCAAATGTGCCAAAAAGAACAAGGAAAGAAACACAAACAGCCCGATTACAAAGTGGGCAAAAGATATGAATAGACACTTCTCAAAAGAAGACACATGAGCAGCAATAGATACATGAAAAAATGAGCAGCCTCACTAGTCATCAAATAAATGCAAATTAAAACCACTGAGACATCACCTAACTCCAGTCAGGATGACTATCATCAATAACTCAATAGACAACAGATGCTGGAGAGGATGTGGTGAAAAGGGAACACTTCTACACTATTGGTGAGAGTGTAAACTGGTACAACCTCTCTGGAAAACAGTTTGGTGATTCCTAAAAAAATCTAAAAGTTGACCTTTTATATGACCCTGCAACTCCCATACTGGGAATATACCTGGAGGAGCTCAGATCACTCTATGGAAAAGATACCTGCACACACATGTTTATGGCAACATTATTCACCATAACAAAAACATGGAACCAACCATTCTGCCTATCAAAAAAGGACTGGATTTAAAAAAATTTGGTACATATACACAGTGGCATATTACGCAGCCATAAAGAAGGACAAATAATGAACTTCACAGCAACTTGGATGAACTTAGAGTCTATAATACTGAGTGATCTACCACAGAAATAAAGAGCTGTACTCATAAGTGGACCTTGAACAATTAACATAATTCCGTAAGAAAGGGATTGGAGACTGGCTCAGTCTCTAATTCCAGCACTTTGGGAGGCTGAGGCGAGTGGATTGCCTGAGCCTGCAGATTCGAGACCAGTCCGGGCAACTTGTCAGGACCTCGTTTCTACAATAAATAAAGGTAGTGAGCGCCTATAGTTCCAGCTACTTGGAAGGCTGAGGCAGAAAGATTGCCCAAACTTAACAGGTCAATGCTGAGGAGGCTGGGAGACAGAGTGAGACTCCAACTCAAAAAAAAAAAGCGATTGGCAGTAGCAGTAGATTTACATATCTATCCCTGAATTGCTCCCCACATCTTTAAAATAAAAATATATTAGAATTGCCTTTCTTTTTTTTGTCGTTGTAAGCAGGATTTATTGAGAGAACAGAAAAGCTCCCACAGTGGGAGGGGACCTGGAGGTGTTGTCCAGAATTGCATTTCTTCACAAACTCTCTCTTTCCTATGTGAATGGTCACATCCACATAGAATACCTGGAACATGCCCTACATTTCGCAAACAATCTTCACACAAATTATACCAGCTCAATCAGTTTATGAGCACAAAGTTATATTTAATGCTGGCCAATTTTTATTCTCAGGAATCGCCTAGAATCTGGTTAACATCTGATATATGTTAATGCTATTCTGCTGATTGCTTTTTACTTGCCATTTTAGATCAATTTTCTGGCCTTCTCTGTTCCGCTCTAGCCCAGGAAGGCTGACCTCTGTTGACTGCATTACCCAGAATTTTTTACCTTTAGCTTATATTTGGATTTGAAAATTGGGGAGCAGAAAAAGAAAGAGATCTCTGAGCATTTCTTCTGCACCTCCATATTTCCCCATCCATACCACTCTTGGGTTGGGGCTGCTTTCTTTCACCTTCAATTCCAACTCTTGCCTTGGATGACTTTTCCCTTGACTTCTGGTTACCCCCATCCTCCCTTTTACTTTCAAGAATAAGAATGATAAGGCCTTCCCTCAGTTTCTAGTTTCTTATTTCTTCCCCATTCCTTGTGGGTTTCCATAGCTTCCACTCACAACTTCTGCAGAGTCCAAATCTTTCTTCTAACCACACTTCAGGTGAGCCATCTGTGGATCCCAACTTCTTTCTGCCAGAGCCATTTACCCATATACCAACTTCTTTCTGCCAGAGCCCATATACCATGCATCAGCAAAAAAACAGAAATCAATGGAATAATACAAAACAGAAAAAAAACTGATGAGATGTCACAGGCAGTGTAAAAGAGTTTCACATGTATAAAGAGTAAGGGTATTTGTTCAAGGAAAACTGGTGGGCGGGTGGGGAGGGGAATGTAAGGACAGACGGTCAGGACATGATAAGGAAGAGCCTTCTTTTCAGGGCAGCCACAGACCAAGGACTGTTTAGCCGTGGGAGATTGTAGATTAAGTAGAGTGGCAACTCTGCCTCATGCCTGTGACCCAGCAGAAGACCTGATGGTGACACACTACTGGCTATTATGTTCTAACCTTTCATTGGTGGCTTTTAATTTGAGGTATTTCAGAGTGGAGTTAATTTGGACAAAGAGAAAAATGTTTTTAAAGATAATTTAGATGGGATTGCATCTGGGGATGTCGAATTGCTTTTACCATCAAAAGTGCAGTAAAAGATGATGAAATTAAGAAAAACTATTGACTAATTTTAGATTAGAGAGGATATATTTCTTTCAAGTATTAAATATTTTTCTGTGTTTTAACAACATTTGAATGTTCTGGTGATAAAACAAATTCCATAAAATTAAGCTGAAAATTCCATTGCCAGAAGTAACTCATGTCAATGTGAAATAATAGGTCGAATAATGCGAAGGAATTAATGAAGCTAATGTTTGTTTTTGAATACCAGAGATTTTTCAACTCACAATAGCTCATGCAATTATCACTAAAAGGTCCTTTAAATTTAAGTGCTGGCACAGTTAAAATAATGAAAATTTGTTTCAATCAGTTATATGTGGACAATACCAGATTTGAGCCTTTGTCTTTTCAAGGGCCTCACCCCTCATATGTGCCTAGGAGGTATAAGCCATTTTACCCTAGGTGGTAAAAGCCACTTTGACATTTGTGTTATAAATTAAGAAGATAATGAGGTGATGAAGAAAAGCATAATAAAGCAGAATGACACATAAGTCACCAGTGGATTTCCATTAATATAGAAAACTTCACTTTTTAAAAAAATTTGACTTTATTTGAAGCTACATACCTTTCCCAAAAAGATTAAGGTAACCTGTGATAGACTGCAAAATCAGACGTAATTCTTCACTTCTTCCTATATCCTTGTGCTTTGTGATATAACTTTCCATGTCCTTCTTAGAGGGATAGAGTATGCTTCTACACACCCTAAGTCTTCCCAAGTCCAGCCTATGCCACATTTTGGCAATAAGCCATGGTAAAATGAAGTTGAGTCCCTTTTAAACCCAGACTTCAAGAGGTCTTATATGCTGCTAACTCTCTTGGAAATTGTCACTTTATTGTGAACAACCTCTGGATACACTGCTAGATGATAAGAACACATGATCCAGTCACCTCTTATTGCCCCAACCAACAACCAGACAACTGCTAAACATATGGATGAATCATTTGGATCAGTCAAAACCCTGCCACCTCTCCAGCGGGCCACAGACAGGTGAGCCAGTCTAGTAAAGATCAGCAGAACCACCAGATGGAGTCAGCCTAAATTTTCCACCCATAGAATCATGAGCTGAATCAGTGGTTCCTGTTTTAAGTGGTTTGTTATACAGAATTAGCCAACTGGTTCATTAGGTTACATAGGTACATGTAGAACAATGATATGGAATACTCTAAAAAATAAAAATAAGGAATATAGAATATAAACTTCCTACTATTTCATAAAAGATTATAGATTTTATGCTATAATATAGCTTGTATTAGTTATCTTTAATTAGGGGAGATTATCAAATTTACTTAAAAATGTAACCCCCCATAGAGTAGCCAAGATTTCTCATCATCTGAATCACAAACAAACAAATGTTGACTCCAATCATTAGGTTTGCTTTTTGTAGTTATACAAGTACTGTGATCATGAAATTATTTAGTGCATATTATATAGTTGACCAAATGAGAAAAAAAAACTCTTACAATGTTATTAGAAGGCAGAATTCTCGCTGAGAAAGTTTTAAGGGAAAAAATATTAAATCTAAAGTGGAAAAAACATAAAACCTCAGCCAGATGGTTAAAATTTGCATTGCCAGTGGGACCAGTGGACACCCTCTTGTGGGCATATCATCATGTCTAATCTAGCTGTTCATTCATAAACTGAATCAAGTCATGAGGACCTATCAGACAAACTAAAGTTGATGAAATTTTATAAAATACCTGGCTTGTATTTAAAATATCAGTCAAAAAACAGTGACCATTTGGAAAACATAAGGAGACTAAAGAGAAATGAAAAGGCTATATTTAATTCTAGACTAAATCTGTACCAGAGAAAAATAAAATACTAAGCATTATTCGATTGGGGCAAATAAATAAATTAAACTGTAAAATGTTGGCTCAATCAAAATATCATGCCGAAATTACATTTTTTGAAGTTGACAACCATACTATGGTTATGTATGAAAACATTCTGTACTTAGGAATTATATACTTAAGGGGGAAGAACATGATAATAAAAATATTCTCAAGTGGTTCAGAAGAAAAATAAACAGGAGTAGTGTAAATAAATGAATGAATGAATAAAAGATTAAGCAAAAATAAAAATGAATGAAATACTGTTTCTATATCTGTTCCATTATCCGTTAGTACTGATGTACTAAGACTATTTATGCCAAAAATCAAATGAATAAGCTTTATATGCTAAAGCTTATACATAGTGTATAACAGAAATTAATGAAAAAATTTATCTACTCACACAAAATTAACAAATTTCATGAATTTATATAGGTATCTTCAGTTTTTCAAGGAATGCATTAAGATAACATTCTTGGTATCACTGTTTCTTGTGCTTCTCGTTCCTTTAACTTCCCTCTATTACATACACTTTACAGCTTATAGCTTTGCATTCAACAGGCTCAAAAACATGTCTGTTAAATCTGTACCATGTTATTTTTTCACCTGCTATGAAAAAAAATACTTCCCAATAGTACTAGACTTGTACCTGGGTTAACAAAGGAGTAAAGAGCGACCAAATGATTAAGTCAGAAACAATCATTCCCCAACATTACTGCGATAGTTATTTACAAGGAATAGTTATCTGCCCCTTTTTTTAACTTTAATTCTCAAGAATGTGTACAATTTGGGAAAAAAACTATATCTCCTATGGCATTAAGTTATTGAGAATTTTGGAGACTTTATAATTTTTAAAAAGTGAAATCAAGGTCTTTTAAAATCATGACTGTCACAAGAATATTAAATGCTGTAATTTAAAATGTGAAGACATGACATTTTGATTAATAGCTTCATCAATACTTTGGGCTTCATTGCCCTGTAAAAATGTGTTGTTAAAGAGAACATTTGTGAGGATGTGCCTGGCGCTCTGGAGACATATTGAATACCCCAGAATCACCAAGGCCAAGAGGCTTTTATTATGGTACAAGAAGAATCTTGACTTAGAGACATGAGTGATGTTGTAAACAACTCTTGGGATTTTTTTTTACTACATTGTGGAGTGTGTATGTTTGCAACTTGACTGTCCTGTCCCCTAGTTTTCATGAGCCACAGTTTGTTTACTGGTTTACACATATTGGTATTTCATGGATCCTGGGAGCCCTACGTTGGGAATCACGAAAGACTGCCAACATTTTAAGTCTTAGCTTTAATATTGTAAAAACAATCATCTCTTCTAATTTGGATATCAGTAGGGCTAGCCAGAAAAGATTTTGGAATTAGAAAATATTTTAAAATATGTTAAAAATTGAGATTAAAAAATCATTTGACTCTCTTTAATTGGTATTGACCCACAATGCCTAGTCCAGGCTTCTTCATGGCTTAGATGTACTGATAAAGTTTTGATCAGGAGAAGAGGAATCTATTTGTGACTTATCAAAGATTGTTTAAAAGAAGACAATTCTGATGATGATATAATTTAGATTAAAGTTTGTGCTGACTGCTAAATCCACATCCTTCAAGAAACATTCATTTGATACTCTTGTGTTATATTCAGTGCCCACAGCATTCCAGTTGAGACATATAAATGGGAATAGGTAGATCCCCAAACCTCAAATCGTTCAAGATCTATTAAAACATGTAAACTATTATTTACACTTTGATGGAAAAAAGATACACAAAACAGTGGAAGGCACAACACAAAAATGTATTTCTTCTCACAATCAAGTAATATGGGTGAAATTATAAATCCTCTGCAATGTTATACTTTGATATACTATTTAATGTTAAATTCATAGTGATTGTAATAGGATGCTTAGAATAGCAATTAGTTTATCTTTTCTTATTAAGTTGAAAATGATTCTCTACCACCACACTTTCTCTCTTATATATAGGATTTTCTTGCAAATAAAATTCACTTCTTCAAGTAGAATGTAATCACTTTATAAGTAAATGTACTTTATTTTGTACACCTTGGTGCGAGAAGAAATTGATTTAATTTTTGTGAAGGACAATTTAGCAACATATGTCAAAAGTTTTATTAATGGGAAGATCTTTATCCAATGACTACTTTTCTAGGATTTTATGCCAAAGGCAAACTGGTAAACAATTCATGCTTGAGAGGCCAAAATCCTAGAAAAAAGAGAAATATGGAACAGTGAGCTTGTGCATTGTACTTTATACCTTCTTTGCACTAGCAAAATTCACAAGTGCACTAGGAGTTCAGTAGACAAAAGTTATATCATAGAGTATAGTTTTCAGCAAATGTCCAGTGCAGAGCAGGCAAGCTTGGGAGCAGAGCACCGGTATGTATTTGGAACCTACAAATCCCACGCCTACACTTGGCATTTGGAGAGACATGCAGAGGCAACAGGGAAGAGTCAGAAGTCGACATAGGTTTCAACACTTCAACCCAAATAAACCGTTGAGGTATCACAGTACCTGTAATCAAGTTACCCTTAATTTACTTAATAATGACCCCAAAACACAGAGGTAGTAATGCCAGCAATTTAGATATGTCAAACAGAAGCCACAAAGTGCTTTCTTAAAAAAAAAACTGTAAAAGTTTTCCACTTTATGAGAAAAAAATCTTATGCTGAGGTTCCTAAGATCTACATTAAGAATCTTCCATTCATGAAATTGAGAGCAGTGTATTGTTATAATTCAATTTTATTATTCGCTATTATATTAGTCTCTTGCTGTGCCTAATTTGTAAATTAAACATCATGAATATATGCATATATACATATATATGGATACATATGCATATAGGGCACCAACAAACTATGTACACACATTTTAAGTGATGTTATCTATGTATTACTTTTAGTTCGCTGTAATCAGAACGCTGACGGTAACCACTTTGAGCATCTCTTGTGATTGTAGAAGTCAAACGTAACTTGTATTCATCTTTTGCTATTGGTATATATTGAGTATTACAATTCAGTAGTTTTTTCCTTTCTTAAAATGTATACATTTTTGGTGCCCTCGATAAATAGACATATGAAATAACAGGGTATACAAGATTGGGTACTATCTGTGGTCTCAGGTATCCACTGGAGGTGGATAAGAGAGACTGTCATACTACAAATTACTATAATAATTATAAAAATAGACAGGTTTTAGTGGTTGCTCTGTGCCAGACCCTATTTGTTTTACACATATTAGCCTATTTAATCTTTACAGAAATCTTAGGAAGTAGACACTAAAAGTTGTTGCAATTCGTCTAGAGCATAACAAATATAAAAATATAATAATGGTTGTTATGAGTTACCAAAATTCAGTTCTCCATTTAGACACAGGAAAGATTACACAGCCCAGCCACTTGATAAGTCCCAATTGAGCTCCAGCCAAAGGGCTGCAAGATGTGATCGTTGTAGGTATAGTCTTGCCGTTTGTAAGATCATGTAGACTCTTGTGCCTCAGTGACAGTGAGATCTGGACATCTCATGTCCAGATGTGGCCAGAAGATGAATAAGTCTCTGCTTTGCAGTTCAGGAGTGCTTCTTTGGAACCGAGCCCCCAGATCAACAACTTTGTATATACACTATCACCTAAAAATAGACATTTTTTGGCTTAACAACTATTATTTAGGGGGTTATTTCTTTTCTTTTTGTTTTGCAATTTGTATTTTATTTTTAAAGATGTGGGGTACAATTCAGGATTATGTATACAAGTGGACATCCTAAACCAGGCTCGGTGGCTCAGCCTGTAATCCCGCGCTTTGGGAAGCTGAGGTGAGTGGATTGCCTGAGCCCACGGGTTTGAGACCCGCCTGGGCAACTTGGCGAGCCCCTCATCCGTACAATAAATCAAAAAAATCAGGCGGGCATGGTAGCACGTGCCTATAATTCCAGCTACTCGGAAGGCTGAGGCGGAAGGATCGCCGGAGCCCAGCAGGTCGAGGTTGCAGTGACCGGGAGCAGCCACTGCACTCCAGTCTGGGTGACAGAGGGAGACTCCAACTCAAACCCCCCCCGCAAAAAAAAAACAGAAAAAAAAAAGTGAACATCCTACAGGTAAAGTTTGGGCCTCCCTTTGGTCCCCACTTTGCCTGGTTTGAGTTCAGGTACCCCTACTAATGCTGTGTCCCTCTCCAGCCCCGGCTGTATCCTGCTACTGCCAATCCCTTTCATGTAGTTTTTTAGTAAATGTTCAGGGTACACTTATGAGTGAGAACACGTGGTACTCTGTTCTTTGTTTCTGTGATAGATCACTGAGTATGATGGATTCTAAATCCATCCAAGTTGCCACGAAGTCCTTATGTTTGTCCTTCTTTATGGCCGCATAATATTCCAACATGTATATGTACCACATTTTTTTATCCAGTCTATTTTCAATGGGCAGCACAGTTGGTTCCGTGTTATTGCCATTGTGAATAATGCTGCAATAAACATGTGTGTGCAGGTATCTTTTTTGTAGAATAATTTGATTTCCTGCAGGTATATTCCCACTAGGGGGTTTGCTGGGTCATATGGAAGGCCAATTTCTAGTTCTTTTAGAAATCACCACACTGTTTTCCACAGAGGTTGAACTAATTTGCATTCCCGACAGCAATGTAGAAGCGTTCTTAAAGGGTTATTTTTTACTTCGGCAGTCTAGTTTATGCAGACTAATATAAGCCAGCTTCTGAATTTGCATCGTGGCAAATAAAATCAAAGAGCAATTGATGAATACAAATACATGAATCCTTATATGTCTCTAAAAGTGGATTTAGTGGGTTATTAAAAGGACACTAAATAATGACAAAGTAGTGTTAATTTAGTGTTAATTCCAGAAGTACAAGTAGTTCAATATTAATAAATGTATTAATGTGAGGCAATATTTAATAGTTTATGTGAAAAATCATTTCATAGAACTCCATACCCGTTCTTACATTTATCAAACAATAAAAATATACAACTTTTCTCACTAATCACCAAAAATATCAAGATAATAATGCTACACCAAGATACATCTAACTTCCTTCTACTCCGAAAACCTTCTGTCGAAGAACAGAAACTTGAATATGTAAACTTTCGAGCAGCCATGTTGTTAATGAACGGAAAAATAAGGTGAATATTCTTAGTTACATGACTTAAGCTTCACACCAAATATCAATAGAACAGCACACATTTCCACTAACTCTAATAAGAAATAGAGTAGAGTGTATACTCATTGGGGGTGACAGGCACACTTAAAACCCAGACTTCTTCACCATTATCCAAAATAGCCATATAATGAAAAATCATTTGTACCCTTAAAATTATTAACATAAAGAAGATTATTTTTAAAAATAAATAATAACTTTACCTAAACTAAATTAAGAGCAACATCTAGCAAATCAATTAGAACTACATATACATACTATGTAGTAGTAACTATATTTCTTTCTTTATAAAGTATATTATTATTTATCATATATTAATTACTATGCTAGATGTTGAAAATGTTTATAAAAATTTATAATAGGCCTGCAAAAAGCTACAGACTTGTTTGGGAGATTGAAGCTCAACCAAGTCATCGTAGGTGACTCTGTTGGCGGTATGTTGATGGTGCTGTGAAGAAACAGATGTAGGAATAAGTTTCTCCAGGAAAAATTATAAACATAGTTTGAACAAAACATACAGTCTAATTTCTTTTATTACCTTTGAAATGAGAGACACCTTTTTTACCAAAACGATAATGAGGCCCCTTTCCAAAAGGAACTAGATCTTGAATAGATAGCACTAAAGATATTAGCTGATCTTATGGATGTCTCAGTAAATTTTATTTTCTAAGTTTTGGGCTTTTCTAACAAGAGTAGACAAAGGTCACAAAAGTCTGATTCACATCAAATATCTTTATTTAATATGAAAAGTTCCAAAGATTAAGTTGAATAAGTCAGCAAAAATGACAAGTTACTGCTTAGCACTTAAAATGAGCTTTTTTGCTTGTTTTCACAAGTGTATATAGCTTACATCTGAAAATTGGTGGGTTCTGATGAGTGAAAACATCTGAATAATATGAATACTCTGAGACTATCAGTCATTATGCAATACAATTGATTTTGTAAACTACTGTAATAATTTTCAAAAATTCATTAGGACCCCAATTCTAAATCTTATAATAAAATCCCAGTTCTTACCTTTACAAATGATTTAAATTTGCAGTTGTTTCTATCTCTATGTATTAATTTACTCCCTCTCAATGGCAAATGTGAGTTGGATACATTTGCTGAGGAATATAGTCATGCACTGCATAGCGATGTGGCAGTCAATAGCAGCCATCATATAGGACACGGGTTTCATAAGATTATACCGAAGCTGAAAACTTTCTATAACCTTGTGACTTCCTAGCTGTTGTAACATTGTAGTGCAATACATCACTCGCATGATTGTGGTGATGCTGGTGTAAACAAATCTAGTGTGCGGCCAGTGATATAAAAGTATAGCACATACAATTAGGAACAGTACATATTACTTGATAATAATAACAAACCTTTCCTGCTTCATGTATTTGCTATACTATGCTATTTATCTTATTTTAGAATGTATTCCTACTACTCACTAAAAGAAATAACTATAAAACATCCTCAGGTAGGTCCTTCAGGATATATTCCAGGAAAGGGTAATGTTATCATAAGAGATGACATTGTTTTTCATGTAGGTTATTGTCCCTACAAGACCTTCCAATGGGAAAGATGCAGAGATGGAAGATAGGGTGATATTGATACTCTTGTCCCTGTGTAGGCCTCGGCTAACATGTGTGCTTTGTGTAGTTAAAAAAAGTATAAAAAGCAGAAACATTAAAAAGTTAAAAACCAAAAAAAGCTTATATAATAAGGATACAGAGAGAAGTGCTGTTTGGGGTCTTTTCCTCACGGTATTTTCATGGCAGATTTAATGCACTGATAAGCTATGGCAAGAAGCATGAAGGGAAAAACACACGAGCTGATCAGGAGTCGTCTACAATGTTGTTACAGAGCACATCATCACCTCCACCACAAGAACATCCATGTTAGGGGCTTTATATTTCTCTAAAATGACGAAGTGCTTCATAAGCCATTTATTGGGAGATCATCAGCTATTAAAGGACATTAAGTTCTATGAGTTGTTGACAATTTGTAACTATTTAGTAGTCCAATTACTATAAACTTTATGCCCTGCATAAAAATAGGTATGGATAGCTTAGTAAATCTTGTTAATAAACATGCAGTTTTAGAAATAAGTCAGTTTGCTAGGGCTGTTGTGTTAAATTATTAATGGTACAAATATAGTGTGAATCACTTCTGAAGTCCTTTTGCATTGCTAGATTATCAATAGATTGCTAACCAAAGGGCGTGCAAGTAAAACTCATTGATACTGTAAACCATCTTTAGCTCATTACCATTTTTTGGCAGCACTGACAAGCAACATCTGACATTCTTTTAAAATATGGTAAAAACAAAAGAAAAATTTTTTTATGACCACAATTGTATATGACCAGAAGATCTGGTGACCAGGTTATCCTCTGCCCATAATAAAATGATTTTTCAAGAACCTTAACATTCTCCAGATAGACCTTTAATCTAATGACTCTATTTTAAGAACTTCAGAGAATTGAATCTGTGTTTTCAACATTGTTTGAATTTTTGCTTCCGAAAATTGCTTTTAGTGTCCACATGGAGGCAGGGTTCTTTCTGCTGTGACTGTTGATGTGGTGGCATGAGCACCGCCATCGTAACTGCCACCCTGCTACATGGGGTGTTCTTTATAGTTGGAAGCTTCATACTAAAGACGGCATCATGGATAGAAAACACAAGCGTATCAGAATCCTTTAGACTGAGTTGATGTCTGAACCCTGGAAAGCCAACTTCCAGACTTCTCTCCCCTAGGAGAACAAACGCTTATGAGAATAAACCTCTAAAGTCAGGTTTTTGCTACTGGGAGATGGAAGTAAGCCCTAGCTGATAAAGAAAGGTCGGAACACTCTATGTATAAATTTATATAAAGTATGATCATGACTGAGATGAATTAGAGATATTTTTTCAATTTGAGAAGAAAAGGAAGAGAAAAATTGGAAGCTAATCAAATACGACTTTGTAAATCACTGGAATAATGTGGCCATAAGTCACTGAAGTCGTAAAACTAAAATATTACCTTGTTGAACATAAAATTTCATGACAAGAAAACCTTGAATAAGTATCCCTAAAAACCATCTCCCTTCAGAATTTATAGAGTAAAATGTTGTGTAATGCATTCTGGCGGGTACATAGTTTTCCTATATTATATGGGGAAACTATATCTGTTCAAAGAGGTATAACACATTATTAGTGATAGCTTAAAACGTTACTTTGTGAGAAACATATACAAATAGAGACTTGAATATTAATAATCACTGGAAAACATTTACTGTATTAGAGGATGAGGTTATGGATATTTATTTACTTACACAAATATGTAGTCTAAATACCACTCCTAGAAAGACTCCAGCTCTGAACTGCAGCCAAGAGTATGGAAGGCAGTTGCTTCAGTTTTTTCTTGGAAAACAAACAAGCAAGAAAGGCAGATGTTGGTTTGATATTTCCTCAAATATCAAGAGCATTCAGACTGAGAAAAAAAGGTTTTATTTGAAATATGAACATAGAGACCAATGATTTCTGTCCATTCAATAGCCTCTCGCATTTTGCCACTAAGGAAGTTCAAAGGAAAGATCAGTTCTCTGTGACATCACATGGAAGAAGGGTCACGAGGGAGTATTGTGAAACAAACTAAAATCTCCTTTGAACATAAAAAAATACCATTAATGAGACAATAAACTTAAAAAGTTATAATCCAACCAATATATTCAAATTTCAGTCATGTGCATCTATATCATTCTTAGTTAAATAAGTTGAAACATCTTACAGCAAGCTGCCCCAGGACAACAACATTCACAAGAAATTTTCTTAAATTAAAAAATAAATGGGGGAGAGAAAAAAATTAAGAAAGTTTTATGAAATAACATAGCTTTATCTGAAAACATAACCTAGCTTTGTCATCAGGACAGTAGGAAATCTGTAGTTAATATTAATCTTTTTGACTGATCTCTCAAAATTAACTACATATTGAGTTCTATGTTAAATAACTATTAAAATAAAGTTCATTTAAGAAGAAATTATTGAAAAATTTACAATTTCAGAAGAATGTGTAACATATTTAACATTTTAATATACATTTTGATGGGTAAAACAAATAGAAAACAATAGACTCTCACTTTTTTTTGGTTTTCCATCTAAACATCATCATTTTGTTGCTATGATGTGATGGCAAGATCAATCTTTGAAAATATGCTTAAAAAACACATGTTTTTAGGTATCTTGGCAAATAGCATAGCATAGGAATTCCTTTAGATAAGAACCACTTGGGAGATATTGTTTCAAACATCTCCAATAGACAAAACAATAAAAGTTGTCTTGCAAAAATAATGCATTCTAATTAGTTGAAATAGTAATCTAATTAAATATTACAAGTAAAAGTTAACTTATTAAAAAAAAATCCTGACATTTAATGCAGGTTTTGGAAGAGAAAATTCACTTCTAGGCTTTTTCAAAAGACAACAAATTAGAGAGGAAAATGACTCACTAATACTTGTCAGTTCTGTTTTTGTGACCTTTTCTATAGAATTTATTACTACTAATAATTCACTCCTTGAAGATATTTACACATTTATTTGTAATGTGGATGTTTGATGTGCATATTTGTGATGTTTGTTATTTATTCTTTTTTTTTTTTTTCCTTTTGAGATTGGGTCTTACTCTGTTGCTCAGGCTGGAGTGCAATGACAAAATAGTAACTTACTGCAGCCTCAAACTCCTGGGCTCAAGTTATTTTTCACACCTCAACCTCCCCAGTAGCTGTCACAACAGGTGTGCACCACCATACCTGAGTAATTTTTTTTCTTTCAGAAGTGGGGTCTTGCTATGTTGGCTAGGTAACTCTCGAATTCTTGAGCTCAAGCCGTCTTCCCTCCTTGGCCCCCCAAAGCATGGGGATTACAGGCATGAGCCAGCACACCCGACCCCTTTATTTTTTCCTTAAAGTCACCTTCACCTGTATTTTCCACGAAGATTTATGCCTCATGCAATGCACATCGTTTTGGTATCTACTTCTGGCCCTAGAAGATGGGTATGTAACCTAACCCAGTCAATGAAAGCATCAAACTCCTGTGTTTGGTGTTTGATTAAAGAACTACTTGGCCAGCTGCAGTGACTCACTCCTACAATCCCAGCACTTTGGGAGGCCGAAGTGAGAAGACTGCCTGAGCCCACAGGTTTGAGATCAGCCTGGGCAACTTGGAGAGATCTCATCCCTACAATAAATCAAAAAATTAGCCAGTTGTGGTGGTGCATGCCTATAGTTCCCACTACTTGGAAGACTGAGGTAGAAGGATCACCAGAGCCCAGCAGGTCAAGGCTGTGGTGGCCATGAGCATGCCACTGCACCCCAGCCTAGGGGACAGAGTGAAAGAGTGAGACACCAACTCAAAAAAAAAAAAAAAAATCCAAATGACCATGCCCCAGCCAGAAACTAAATCTATGACTAAAACTTGAGGTAGTGACAAAGACTAAAGTTATAAGTTTGAGAATAATCAGTAGACTGTTGGATACAATTGTTAATATGAGCTTTGTGCCCAATAAGGATATGCAGAAAGAGACTAACAATGGACCAAAAATATAAGTCTGTGGATTGCCAATATATAGTGAGATGAAGAAGAGAGATCAATGAGGGAAAGTCATAGGGGAAAATTGGAATTGATGGAAACAAGCCAAAAAAGAAGAGAGATATGCAAGATTTATTGGTGAAATGACTTCAGTTTCCCCTCAATAAAATCCCATTCAGTTTTTTTTTTTAGGTCAGAGAAACAAATTACTACATTTAAGATATAGAGACATCTAAGGCTTGCATCAGCACAGATGCCATAAGTTCAAAGGACACTGTTAATGTTTTCTTTGTTCATGATACTCCTTAGCTCTGTTTTCCCTAGTATTGGCTCAAATTCAGGCAGACTCCTCCCTTGAGGAGACCGTTAGCAATTTCAGGGTATATTTCCTCTGTTTCAAGTCCATTCAAAAAAACTATTTTATTTTCATAGTAATCCCAAGAAAGTTCTAGGATTCACTCTGAATAGTTCTTTTCTTTTTTTAAGTTGGAGTCTCGACCTACTGGGCTCAGGCAATCCTTCCTCCTCAGCCTTCCAAGTAGCTGAGACAACAGGCATGTGCTACCACGTCCGGCTAATTTTTTGATTTATTGTAGAGACGAGGTCTCGCCAAGTTGTCCAGGCTGATCTCGAACCCCTGAGCTTAGGCAATCCTCTCGCCTCGGCCTCCCAAAGTGCTGGGATTACAGGCTTGAGCCACCATGCCCAGCCAATTTCTATATTTTATAGAGACCCAAACTCAATATGTATAAAACAATTTTTTCCATCCAGGCTTCTATACTCTCCAAATTGTTTTTCTGAAGTTATAACTAATTCATTCTTAGCCCAAACCAGAAATGTTGGAATCTTAAATCACTGGATCTCACTATGGTATCAGGTAATATCAAATAGATTGTACTATATCTTACTCACTGGGAGGGATTGTTAAAAAGATACAGCTTCACTTAGAGAGTAAATTCTTTAAACATACACCTTCTGATCTCTTCCTCGTGATATTGGCAAATTACAAAAACGTGTGGTCTCAACAGTTAAACTGGTAATTTCTGGATGATCAAGTGGAATTTCACATTATATTTTAGAGCTAAGGAAAAGGACAGCACCAATCAAAATCCTGAAAAGGCACACGAGTGTCACTAAACCTCAGTTTGGCTACACATCCCATGGGACTGAGCACACCCTTCAACATCCTCACTTAGAAATCCCTTCTGTTGAGAGATGAAAATATCTGGATTCTTGATAGTTGTCTTCTATACTTTGTCCAGCACAAAGTAAAATAAAAACAATATGTTAAATTAGAAGAGGAAAAGTTGTGCATCAAATAAATGAGAAAAAACAAGCCAGGCCAAGGAACCACATTTCTAGTTGGCCCAGACATTGGTGTTAATCCAGAAAGACCCAAAAAACCATTGTTAATATGTTCAAGGAAATAAAGAAAAACTGTGCAATCTAGATAAAAAATAAAGACTAGGTAATTTATAAAAGAGTGAAAAGGACATTCAAAAGGTAGAAAAGTGCAGTATCTGTAATTATAAACTTAGAGGATGTGTTTAAGAGCAGGTTAGACTAGCAGAAATTGTGATTATTAAACTTAAAGTTAAGTGAATAGAAAATGTGAAATGTAATCATAAAGATAAATTAATGGAGACATATAATTTAAAATACATTCAGAATATAATCAAATATATATATTTCATCATAATATAATATTATAATCATGCTAATATATTATATAATGAATACAATTAATTATATTAATATATCAATATCATATGTAATATAATATTCATATGTAATATTACATATTATATATATAATTTTAAAAGTGAGAGAAAATGGGTTCACAGTAAAAATCAAAGTCATGATGATGAAACATATTAACTTACACATTCAAAAGCCTCAGAGAATGCCAAGAAAGATAAACACAATAAAAATGACACCTAATAATATTGTTACCAAACTGTTGTAAATCAAACACAAAGATAAGTCTTTAAAGTAACTAGTGAATAAAAGATACATGGTCTTCAGGGAAATATCATAAGCCTGGCAGGTAACTTTTCAACAGAAGTGATACAAGAATAGAGACAATGAATTGACTTTTGTATTTTTATGTTAGATTTAGGGAGTGCACATGCATATTCTTTTTTTTTTTTTTTTTTTTTGAGTTGGAGTCTCACTCTGTCGCCCAGACTGGAGTGCAGTGGCCGCTCCCGGCCACCGCAGCCTCGACCTGCTGGGCTCCAGCGATCCTTCCACCTCAGCCTTCCGAGTAGCTGGAACTAC
>CAUYQG010139179.1:0-11283 GCA_963574415.1 Tarsius wallacei | reverse complement strand
TCAACTTTGATCACTCACAAATTCTACCTTCCTCAAAACCCTGGAACACAAATGCAAATAAGTCAAGTTCTTTGCCAATTTATACCAGTAAAATTTGCTAATTGCTAATTTTACTTGAAAAATCTCATCAGAATGACTTTTATTGTTGTTGTTGTTGTTGTTGTTGTTGTTTTGAGTTGGAGTCTCACTGTCGCCCATACTGGAGTGCAGTGGACGCTCCCGGCCACCGCAGCCTCGACCTGCTGGGCTCTGGCGATCCTTCCGCCTCAGCCTTCCAAGTAGCTGGAACTACAGGGGCGCGCTACCACACCCGGCTAATTTTTTTTTATTTATTGTAGAGATGAGGTCTCACCAAGTTGCCCAGGTGAGTCTCGAACCCGAGGGCTCAGGCAATCCACTCACCTCAGCCTCCCAAAACACGGGATTACACCGAGCCCGGCATCAGAATGACTTTTACTATCCGTATATCTACCAACATTCTGTTCAGTAATGCTTAGGTATTCTCTAAGATGATTGAGGCCTCCTTTAAAACTCTCCTCTCTTCTTTCTGAGCCCTCATCACAATCATCCCTGATGTCCATACATCCAGCATGAGCTTTAAAAAGTTTTCCAGCCTCTACCCATTACTTAGCTCAAAGCACCTTCCACTTTTCTAGGCAGTTTTGTTATAGCAGCACCCTCACGTCTCAGTACCAATTTTTGTCTTAGTCCATTTGGGCTGCTACAAGAAAACTGCCATAGACTTAAGCAACAAATATCTATTTCTCGTAGTTCAGGAGGCTGGAAAGTCCACAATCTAGGTGCTGGCAGATTTGGTGTCTCCTGAGTATCCATTTCCTTGTTCACAGACAGTCATCCTCTTGTGGTATCCTCTCATGCAGAAATACAACAAAACTCTCTGGAGGTCCTTTTATAAGAGGACTGATCCCATCATGAGGACTCTACCCTCATGAACTAATTGTTCACCAAACACTCCCACCTCCTAATGCTATCACATCAGAGGTTAGGATCTCAAAACATGATTGGAGGGACACAAATATTCAATCCTTACCAGAAGACATAGACAACAATTGTTTAATTTTCAAAATACTAATTCTTTATATTTTTCCTTTCAACAACTGCATATTCTTTCACAATGACCTTATATGAGAAGGTTCATTTGAGTCTTCTCTTGTCCTTTCTGTTCCCTTAATTATTTCTATTTACTCTGAATTTCACTCTTTATCCATATGACTGATAATTTGGTTGGTTAATTTAGCTGCTGACTTGGGTTTTCTTTGCAGTTTTTTCCCTCCCATGCCTTTCCCAGAATTCAAGGTTAAGTGCAGGTTGTGTTTGGGGTAGAGAATTATGGTGGCCAACCAGAAAGTTCCCAATTTTTCCCAATTAAGAAAAAACATTTGCAGAAGGTAAAACTTTCTACACACTTCACTCCTGTGTAGAACTGCTTTTACCTTTGCATTATTTCATTTTCTTTCATCACATTTCACGCATACATACTGGGAAATCCTGAGTTCCCATTCCCTCTCTTTTTCTCTCTCCCCTTGCCTCCCCCAGATCAGTGGAATTCACATTGACCTCTCAGCTGTTTTTAAATGTTTCTCTCTAACCTTTGTCCAGGGTATTAAAGGCATAGCTGACAAACAGGGAATGGGAGAGAACCAAGGACTGTGCTGATGACTTTCCTTTTGTCCTTTCTGAATGTGAGATCTATTCTTCTCTGGGCTTCCACTGGGGGAAAAAATTAGTTTTGTCATTAGTGCGTTGGATCATGGACTTCACAATACTGAACTTTTGACAAATCTGAATGTGTCTGATTTTGAGAAATTCTTTAAGCTTTCAATTTTGCTAACACATTTCTTATTTTAAGTAGTTTTAGGCTATAACATATAGCAGAATATACATTACAGTGTAGATATTTGTGGCAGCATGTATGTGTCTTTGGCATGTATGCATATATACAGGATAGATATAGATATGCACACATGCACACACATATACACACACATATTTGTGTGTATGCAATTTCCTATCCTTTCAATTTGGTTTTGGAAGGAGGAGGCATAGATGTGAAAGCGTTTTGCCATCTTGAACTAAAAAATCTGCTAAAGTTTTAAAACCAGGGTGAGTCATAGAAGAAAATGCAAATGCTACATCTGAAAATGTAACTCTGCAAAATGTAACTGTGAGGAAATTTGATGTCTAGGTTTCTAAGCACCTGCAGTGAGAAAAAGCATTTCATGCAGCCAATTCCATTCAGAAGCAAGAGTGTGCCGTTTGCACAAATTTAGGAGTTACCTTTTATCAAATCTCATGTGGATTTGTCCTAACATGCACTGTTTCCAAGTCCATTTCCTCATCCTTCCACATCCTCTTGCAAGGCCTTAAGTCAAAGGAATCTTCAACAGAAAGCAGATGAATCCATGCATTGCAATGCAGGTGATATTTGGTGAAGTTAAGGTCATATCTGATGGGAGGGTGCTAACAATAGCAAGGCGGCATGAAAGCTGCACTTAAAAAAAAAGATACCATTCTTAACGGTAAAAAGAGGAGTTATTCGGTAAAGGAGTTGTTATGTCTGGGTTATCACGTTTATTACTTTTAGATGGACTAATTTTATTTTAGGAATGAAACTTAATAATTTGCTGTGCTTTATTTGAGTCCGCCCTTATTTGTAATGATTTCCCAGGCCCTTGAGACTGTAGATTTCATTAAGTCCAATGAGAGCATTTGTTTCAGCTTAATAATACATATAACTCCCCAAACAGTAAGTTGCTTATATTTAAATATGATCATGTGAAGAAACCCATAATTGTTATTGCCCATAAAGGAATGTGAAAATGGTAAAACAGGAGTAATGTTTATTGATCCCTTATAAGTAAAAGCAGAATACATTACTTTAAGAGGTTTGACTAGAGTAATATCTAATATAAAATTATTGTACATTAGACTCGTACCTCACTGTGTGTGCTTTACATCTCTTTCTAAAAAACATCCAGGAAGAGCATTTTATTTCTGTGCATTTTGAGAGCTTGAGGATAGTGCTTGAAACAATGAGGTTTCCAGAATTTCAATTTCAAATATGAATTTTTAATTTAATGTATTTATCTTTGATTTTCTTATTCTTTTTGATACAAACTGGTTTTAAAGGAACCAGTTGGATAGTTTTAAGGCTATTAGAGGACAGAGGAAATAAAAATCAAAGCATAATGCCCACAATCACAGCCATTAGAAGACCTCTACAATTCTTTAATTTTTAGTAGCGTCACTGCTGTTTGATAAGACTGTTTTCTGCAACTTCCAATACCTTGGGCATTTTTTAATACATCAATAGAATATGATGCATGTTGATTTACAATATATGACATGAACCATGACAAAAATTAATCTGTTTTTCTAGGTAGAATTCCCTGTTTTGTCTTTTGAATAGTTCATTATTCCCGCCCTTCTGAAACATCAGTGTGTGTCTGAATTTTTTATTTCGTGACTGACTAGATGTGAAAGCCGTTGTCAGATGAGAGTGGATTGGAAGATGCTGCTGGAAACTGGGTATTAGTAATCTAGATGAGAAGTGAAGAGTCAAGATTTATAACCCACCTACTAATCTCTCACCACTCAACTCTATACACACTCTCACACCAGGGACAGGAGACATGAGGCAAGGGCAGGATTATCTTTTAAAGTCTGTGGTGTCTTGCGGGAGAGGAAGATGGCGGCGGAGCCAGTCAGACTATGTGAGTCCCAGTGTGAGTGAGTGGATGCATGGACAATTTTGTGTACGTGTTGGTGAGCGAG
Organism: Tarsius wallacei; assembly: GCA_963574415.1. Lineage (NCBI taxonomy): Eukaryota > Metazoa > Chordata > Mammalia > Primates > Tarsiidae > Tarsius > Tarsius wallacei. Next base: position 7,488 of record CAUYQG010139179.1, on the reverse strand, counting down.
TGGGTGTGTGAGTGGCTGATTGAGTGAGGGCTCAGGTGCAAGTGGCCAGGGCTCTCCTGGTGATGTGGCTGGTGCCACAGCTGCTTGACTTGGACCCTAGTGCCTCCTGGGATGCAGAAGCTGAGTGTTATTTTTTTCCTCTTTTTTCTTTAATTAACAAAACCCTTTCTGAGAATAAGCCGCTGGGAGAGACTACCAGCTCCAGGCTCTACTTCACCATTCTACCTCGCCACTGCAGCATCTGGCCGGACACTGGCAGCAAGGGCTGCGAAGGGAGTCCAGAGGCAGAGTCCCACTGGAGAAGACAAAACAGGCACCTTGCCACCATCTTGAAAATGGGGCAGGAAAGTGCTCTTGCTTGCTTACTGTGGAGCACCAGACCTGATCTCTGCGACCAGTGGCTCAACTACACAGGGTTGATCATGACCCAGAGAGAATATCCTGAAAGCACAAATTCCAGAGAGGCAGAACGAGTGGTGAGTCTCAGGTGGCCCACTCCCTAGCCTGATTCAGCTGCAGAACAGAGGACGTAGCCAGAAAAGGATGAAAAAGCCCTCCAAGGAGGTCAGTAGTGAGTCCATGACTGACCCAATCCCCATCCTCCCAAGCAATCCTCTGAACTTCAGACACACACAGACAGGGCACAACTGAGAGGGCTGCACCCAGGCAGAACCTGGACACCAGCCACAACAGGAAGACTCCATTCCAGGATAGGCATGGCTGAAGCACCCCCGCCCCTGCCCCTGCCAGTACATGGGGAAGTGATAATCCCATACCTTTCCACCAGAAGGGATACCCCTGACCGTACGAGAGAGGGAAGGGAGGACTACAGTCCCACCCCACCACTACTGTCTCCTCCTTCCCTGGTTCGGACTCTGGGTAAAAAGTGAATGAGGCTAAGCTCTGCAGGAGGCAGCAGAGGGGCAGCTAAGAGGAGCAATTATCCAACCTGCCACAAGAAAGCAGGTCTTTTTTTTAATTTAAATTTTTTTTGCCTGTTTACTAACTTTTCTAATTTTTAAAATGTTTCCGCCGGGCTCGGTGGCTCAGCCTGTAATCCCGCGCCTTTGGGAGGCTGAGGTGAGTGGACTGCCTGAGCCCGCGGGTTCGAGACCCGCCTGGGCAAGCGAGCCCTCATCTCTACAATAAATAAAAAAATCAGCTGGGCGTGGTAGCGCGCGCCTGTAGTTCCAGCTACTCGGAAGGCTGAGGCGGAAGGATCGCTGGAGCCCAGCAGGTCGAGGCTGCGGTGGCCGGGAGCGGCCACTGCACTCCAGTCTGGGTGACGGAGTGGGACTCCGACTCAAAAAAAAAAAAAAGAAAGTATAGGTTTTAGACTGGGCACAGTGGCTCATGCCTGTAATCCCAGCACTTCAGGAGGCTGAGGCAAGGGGATTGCCTGAGCCCAGGGGTTCGAGACCAGCCAGGGCAACTTGGTGAAACCCTGTCTCTACAATAAATCAAAAAATAAGCTGGGCATGGTAGCACGCGCCTGTAGTTCCTGCTACTTGGAAGGCTGAGGTGGAAAGATCGCCTGAGCCCAGGAGTCTGAGGCTATGGTAGCTGTGATTGTGTGATTGTGCACTCCAGCCTGGGCATCAGAGTGAGACTCCAACTACCAAAAAAGAAAAGAAAAGAAAGTGCAGGTTTTACTTTCCTGATGAAGGCCATAGCAATTTATGAACGCAGAAAGGCAAAGAGGAAGGTGGGATAGGAAGTGGGCAAAAACACTGTGAATCTGGCTGGGCTCGGTGGCTCAGCCTGTAATCCCAGCACTTTGAGAGGCCAAGCTGAGTGGATGGCCTGAGCCTGCGGGTTCGAGACCAGCCCGGGCAACTTGGCAAGCCCTCGTCTCTACGATAAATCAGAAATTAGCCGGGGGTGGTAGCTTGCACCTGTAGCTCCAGCTGCTTGGAAGGATCGCTGGAGCCCAGCATGCTGGAATGGCCATGAGTGTGCTACTGCACTCCAACCTGGGTAACATAAGTGAGACCCCAACTCAAAAAAAAAAAAAAAAAACCGGTAAATTTTGCCGGCGTTTTTTGAACTTTTACACAGGTTGGTTTTGCTGGGCTCTGACCGACACAGATTTGGGGTGGGTAGCTGAGTGAGGGTCTGAAAAGAAGTTCATCGCATTGTTTAGCGCGCGGAAGGCTGGAGGTATGAGGTACAAAGTCAACCCAAGGGGAAAATGCAAACGAAAGCCATGATTCCTTGAGCACACTCTATAGCTCTCATTTCTCCGGCCAGCTTAGACTTGCGGCAGTTTTCTCTCCGGACCAATATGTCATTTATTTTGGTTCTACTAAGTCACACACCACTGGAATGTGATTGGTATTCTTACCAGCCGAGAACCATCTGCTCTTTTCTAGACAACAGCCATTCTGTCCTGGCCCTCGCCACCTCCGCTTGTCTCCATTTTCTCATATATTTTCAATCATATGCATTCTTTTCTCTGTGAACAAGAGTCAGTAAGCGCCTGAGGAATTATCTCTTTGGATACATTTCTTTCCTCAGGCACTGGGATTTTAAATTGTTGTTTGTTCTCTTTCAGAGTTTTGATCTTCTGTATGTAAAATAACATGTTTATCTGTAACATTGGCAAAGGGAAATGCAGTGTTCCGGAAAAGCTTCTCTCTATTCCTTAGATAAATCATGAGTCACTGTTTAACTGGTGGCCATTTAATGTCATAATATTTCCTCTATTTCTCAAAAATTAGGTACAAAAGGTAAATAGTTTCCAAAGAAAGAGATAGATAACTGATCAAGAAGACAGATGGATTTTGCTGTAAATTTACCCCTGCTCTGCTCTGCGTGTGGCTGACAGGCTCCTCAGCGATGGTCAAGGCAGGTTCAGGTAGAATTTCAAAGGTGCAAACTCATTTCCTGGCTGGTGTTGTTTCCCTGGCACGCGTGGCTTTCACACCCATCTTGACACTTCATTTCTCATCTATTTATCCACGTGTTTTAAAGGAAACTTTGCCAGACTTCACGTAAGGGGGTGCAGTTTCAAATCCACTTCCGGGGCAAGATACAGACCTCTCGGAACCCTGAGCTTCCTCATCTGGAGGATGCGATGAATGACAACGACGCTACGAAGTTAGCTCATCTAAAGGACCAAGAAAAATGTCCAGCTGAGGCATATCCTGTCTCTAATACCCAAAAAGTACAGTAAGGTGTTGGGTCTTCTTTTTGGTGGTGGTTGGCTAGAGACAGTCATTTTTCCTTGACACGCTACGAAGGTGTTAGGAAGATGAACTGAGACAGCATACGAAAAACCTCAGAATTAGCTTCTGTTCAATAAATGTTGGTTGATTTTTTTTTTTTTTTTTTTTTTTTGAGTCGGAGTCTCACTCTGTCGCCCAGGCTGGAGTGCAGTGGCCGCTCCCGGCCACCGCAGCCTCGACCTGCTGGGCTCTGGCGATCCTTCCGCCTCAGCCTTCCAAGTAGCTGGAACTACAGGCGCGCGCTACCACGCCCGGCTAATTTTTTTGATTTATTGTAGAGATGAGGTTTCGCCTGCCCAGGCGGGTCTCGAACCCGCTGGCTCAGGCAATCCACTCACCTCAGCCTCCCACGGCGCAGGATTACAGGCTGAGCCACCGAGCCCGGCTGAAATTTCTTTAAAAAATACTCTATTATCCGGAAATATTCACTGTGTTACTTATTTACATTTATAATTTTACTCAATATTTCTATTGTAGATCACTCAATGATTTCTTCTAGTTGAATTCAGCCTGCACACTGTTTTAAGTAACTTTGTTTTGAACGAATTTGGACAAGATAGTTGGTGATGGTGTTCGATTCACCACATTCCCCACCAGTCTTTATTGTATTACACCAATTCCATCTCATTCCTTCATGCCTATTCCTGAAGGGATCTCACCTTGCAATGTCTGCATGATATATAGTATATATATACACACAAATCTATATTTAATCCAAACGGAATCCCACTGCATATTCTATCTTGCAACATACTTTTTTTGTGTGAAACAGTGTACCATGAACACCTTTCTGTATTGGTAGTCACCTCCAACTTTGCTTTTTTTTTTTTGAGTTGGAGTCTCACTCCCTCGCCCAAGCTGAGTCCAGTGGCACGCTCACAGCCACCCCAGCGTCAACCTGCTGGGCTCCATCGATTCTTCCGCCTCAGCCTTCCAAGTAGCTGGAACTACAGGCACGTGCTACCACACCCGGCTAATTTTTATTTATTTATTGTAGAGACAAGGTCTTGCCAAGTTGCCCTGGCTGGTCTCAAACCCGTGGGCTCAGGCGATCCACTCGCCCCAGCCTCCCAAAGTGCTGAGACGACAGGCTGAGCCACCAAGCCCGGCCCAGCTTTGTTTTTAATGGCTAGGAAGTTTTCCATTGAAAAGACGTATCATAATTTATTCAGCCAACCCCAACTGCTGAGCGCTTAAATTCCTCCAATTTTTCCTGCTTCAGTGAACATCCCCGTAGCTAGAGCTTTGCACACTTCCTTCATTAGTTCCCCAGGACACATTCCAAGAAGTGGAATGGCTGGGTCAAGGGGGTATTCGCAGTTTTAAAAGCTTTTAGCGTGTGTGGCCAGATGGAGTGTTCGCGTTTGACAATGACACTGGCCCTTGAGAGCTTCCTGTGTCTGTGGTCAGGGTGGACCTGTCCAAACACTACCAGCATCCCAGAGACCATCCGATCACCTCTCTCTCAAGTCAACTCACCCAGCAGGGGGGCCTTTCTCCAATAGCCATCCCGTATCTCCACGTAATCGTACCAGCACAGGCGGCTTTTAAACAAATCCATGGACGTGAAGTTGAGGACGATCTGGAAAGAATGACCGGAGAGTGAGTTTTGGCGGCCAAGCGTGATGAGTTCAGAGAGCTACATCTTGCATACCGGTGTTCTCACGTTACCCTTTCGCATACAGAACTCTCAGACCACAGTAGACGTGTTGTCTCAAAAACACGCTCGCCGGAAACCTCGTGACGTTAAATAATAAACCCTCGGCAGGATGGGGAGTAAACAGAAGGAGATGGGTCCTTCGATTCCATCTGGGGAATCACTGGAGCTTTTGAAGTCACTCGATGGTTTACAGAAGGCAAGATGCATTAAAGAGCCCCTGGGAGGAGGGAGGGGGTCTCTGAGATTCAGAGATACGAGAAGATCTTATAACACCATCAATCATTCCCGAGGACCGGGGTTAGCCCGAGTGCATCTGAGCACCTCTGTGATCAGCGTCCCCTCGGCCATGACCTTGCTCTTCTGAGGTGTGGTGTGTCGACTGGCCTTCCTACAGTTAGTCCATTCATTCATTCATTCATTCATTCACTCTGCCATTGTTGGTTGAACACCCACTAAGTGCCAGCCTGTGTTGGTTGATGGAGACAGAAAGATCCCTAAGACAAGGTCCTTGAGGGAGTTCAGAGAAGGGGGGAAAGACCCAGAGAGCCGGCAAGCACACTGAGATATAAACGCTGAAAAGGGAGGGCAGAAGGAGCGTCTGGACAGTCCTGCAAAGGGAGAAATGGACTCTGCCTAGTGGTTCTGCAGAAGAGTCCTGAGAGGAGGTGACACGTAACCTAAGGAGACTACGTGGGCAGGAAAGTGAGACTAGAGGGTTGCAGTGAGAGGAGCTGACGTGTGCAAAGGTGCAGGGCAGTTTGGAGACCCGTCCTGCAGGCCCAGCAGGGACCTTGGCCTGCGTGTTTAGAATGAGGAGGCAGAGGAGGGGTGAAGGCTGGGGGGTAAGGATGTGAGGTCCAGCTGTGGCTGCCCTGAGTCAGCCAGTGGATGCCCCTACGGCCAAACAGGTGAGTGCTTAGCTGGGGAGCGGGTGGTGGGAGGGGATGGGGAAGGCTGGGTGGTCCTGCAGCCTCAGAACACATGGCGGCTGCCTCCACGCCCTGGCCCTGGTCCCCACAGCCCTCCAGCTAGGGGTTCCCTGGCGCACGGCCCAGGGCAGAGTACGAGTTTCCCCCTGGCCCTTCACCCCACCCAAGCTCCACCAGGCAAGGTGCCCGGGGCCCCTGGGCCGCTGAGGAGTGGCGGCCTGTCTGGCCTGAGCTCTCCTGTGTCCATGCCCCATAAGCCTCTGCTCCAGCCCTGCCCAGCCCCTGCATCCGACCCTCTTCCTCTCTCCTCTCGGGGGACCTTGCTGTCAGTAATTCATCTCTCTCCAGTACCTTCACCCTCTGCCCCTCTGCTGGCCCCTTCCTTCATTCATTCACTCATTTATTTGAGTCGGGGTCTCACTGTGTCACCCAGGTTGGGGTGCAGTGGCACAATCACGGCTCGCCACAGACTTAACCTCCTGGGTCCAGGCGACCCTTCTGCTTCTCCCTCCTGAGTTGCTAGGACTATAGGTGTGCACCACCACACTCAGCTCATGTGTCTGACTTTTTTGTAGCGATGGGGTCTTGCTATGCTGCCCACGCTGGTCTCAAACTCCTGGGCTCAAGTGGTCCTCCTGCCTCTGCCTCCCAAAGGGAGGGGATGACAGGTGTGAGCCACCGTGCCTGGCCTCACTTCTTTTATATCCCACCAGCCCCAAGGCCCCAAGTAAATCTTCTGGCTGGAGAGGCTGGGGCAAAGGTTTCCACGGGCCACATCTCGGGGGCTGCAGTTTTGTTTGTCCTCCTGTTCCCTTTCGCCTCTGCCTGGAGCCTGTCTTTTCTGGTTTTCACCTCCCGGGTCTCCCCTCCCTACTCCCTACTATATGGGAGGGCACCTCGAAACACAGCCTCTCCCTGCCAGCCTCCCTGGCTGCAGGAGACGCCATCGCCCCATGCCCTGGGCGCCAAGCCTTGGTCTGACCTCCCCTCTCCCCTCCTGTGGGTCCGGTATCTCCTCAGCACCCATGCCCACGGCACTTTCTCCTTTCAGATGTCTGCCTCCCTCCCCTTCCTCACCCCTGCCTGGATGGCTCTCACTGAGACGGTTCCTTGACTCCACTCTGCTGTATCCCGCCCCCTCCGCACTAGGGCTTCCAGATGAATCCTCACGTTATATCTCATCCTCACCAGACTCCTCCTGTGCTCAAGAAACTCCAGTGGCTCCCAGGGGCCCGGCTTGTGAGTTAGACTCTCTGCTGACTGTACAGAGCCTCTAGGGCCCATCCCGGGTGCCCTGATGCCCAGCGCTGCCCGACGTTCCTGTGTCAGGGAGACCGTCCCCAGCCCAGCTCAAGGGCCCTGCCCTGCCCCCTTCTCCGAGGTACCTGTTGGGAATGCCCCAGTCTCTCATAGTGACTCAGAGCAGGTGTTTTGACATCTATCTACCTACACCCAGATTTGCTTCTCAGCTCCGGCATCTACTGTCTCTGGAGCTGCGGGGAAATACTTGACTCTCAGACCCCCAGTTTACTCATCTGTAAAGCAATACGCACACCACTGGGCTCTGTAGGGGACTGCATGAGAAGCTATGTCAAGGGGATAGATTGCTAGGCCTGGAACGTCACAGACACGCCGTAAATAGCGGGGGGGGGGTTGGTTTTTGTTTTCTGAG
>CAUYQG010139177.1:0-18441 GCA_963574415.1 Tarsius wallacei | reverse complement strand
AGGGTTTTTTATTTCTGCCAACGGCCCTATGGGTTTGGCCGGATGGCTATTAAGGTGTTTTTGCCATCAGATTTTGAATAAAGTTCTGTGATCTTCGCCTGCTACATAAAGTCATATGTCCCAAGAGTTACCTGCAGTCCAAGAATTCTGGAGGGTTCAGTGATTTTTATATATATATATATATACAGGTGATTGGGCAGAGTTTGGGCTAGCACCTCTCCAACAGTGATTAGGGATGTATCATTAGGTCACCCCTTATAGGTGACAATAGTTGTACAATCCCAGTCCAGGCAAAAGAACTTATCAGCATTATTACATTTTGACCTTTTTGGATTGTCATGACATAGGTAAAAATCTACTTTCTTCAAAGTACAATAAATGGTACCATTATTATGGACAACATGAAGGACGTTATGGCCAACATATTTTCTTCTTTTATTTGTTAAGTCAGCCAGATTTATTTTAAACTGAACTAAATTGGGAGGTCCGGTCCAGTCCTGGGTAGCTAGAACTTTTGCATACGTATCAGAAATTAGGGAAAAAGTATAACTGGTGGCTAAGGATTTTTTGGTAAGAATAAAACAGGTTAAACTTATTGTAAGCAAAGTAGGGCAGTAATACATCCTATGCATGGGAGATAGGTTAATATTAACAAGAATTTTTCACCACATGTCCAGTCAGCAGGAGCTACAGCAGTTAGACCTACACCAAAAGCTAAGGCAAGTGGGACGCCAAAGGTGAAGGTTAAGGGATGGTAACAGGACATTCAGGAAATTTATTAACCAATAAAACAGTCTATTTTGGGCCATCAGCTTCTCACATTTCAGCTGTGTGTAGGTTGGTTAGTCTGTGGTGTAGTTGAAGCAGAATGGCAGGCGTGGCGGGGCTCTGGGACAGCAGGTCCAGTGGGCACTGTGCATGGCGGGTGTTAGAAGGTGATTTTAAGAGGATTTTCAGGATTCCTTGCTGCTCTCCAGTTGACTGAGCTGGTTGGTGGAGCATTTTTGACTCTTGAATGATGAATCCAGGCTGGTATTCTGTCAAACTTGAGTGCTGTTGGAGTGGTGATGGTGACAATGAAAGGTCCCTTCTAGGCGGGGGTTAATCCTTCTTTCTGAAACTTTTTGACAAAAACCAGGTCCCCAGGCTGGAATGGATGACAACGTGTGGAAGATGGAGTCAGCAAGACAGCATGGACGTCAGAGTGGACAGCAGCCTGGACCTGTTGAAGGGACTGAAGATACTTTAACAGGGATTGATTAGTAATTTCTTCAAGGATGGGATCCCATAACTGGAGTAACAGAGGAGGGGGTCTTCCAAACATGATTTCATATGGAGTAAACCCAGCCTTGTATGGGGTGCACTGGGTCCGGAGAATGGCCAGAGGCAAGAGATTTACTCATTTTTCACCAGTCTTTATTATTAATTTGATTAAAGTTGTTTTTAAAGTTCTGTTCATGCATTCTACCTGTCCAGAGCTCTGTGGTCGGTAAGCGCCGTGTAATTTCAACTTAATATTTAGTGCTTTACTAACCAATTGAACTATGGACGAGGTAAAGGCAGGACCATTATCAGAGCCAATAGAGAGGGAGAGCCCAAACCTAGGAATAATTTTATTTAATGAAAACCTTGTAATAGTAAGTGCAGTTTCATTTTTTGTTGCAAAATCTTCTACCCATCCGGAAAAAGTGTCTACAAATACTAGCAAATAGTTGTACCCCACATGGGGGAGGGGGTTACCTCAGTTAAGTCTACCTCCCATTTTTCTCCTGGGCTTAATCCTCAGGCCCTAATGCTGTCAGAAGGTCTTGGGCCTTGTTTTGCATTAACTTGGACACAGGTAGGGCACATTTCAGCTGCTGTGGAGGTCAGGCTTTTTTTTTTTTTTTGAGTTTGAATCTCACTCTGTCACCCAGACTGGAGTGCAGTGGCTGCTCCTGGCCACTGTAGCCTCTACCTCCTGGGCTCCAGCGATCCTTCCGCCTCAGCCTTCCAAGTAGCTGGAACTACAGGCACGCACTAACACACCCGGCTAATTTTTTGATTTATTGTAGAGATGAGGTCTCGCCAAGTTGCCCAGGCGGGTCTCGAACCCACGGGCTCAGGCAATCCACTCACCTCAGCCTCCCAAGGCGCGGGATTACAGGCTGAGCCACCGAACCCGGTGAGGTCAGGCTTTTTAAGTCATTGATATGATAATGATGATTTCATAATTCAGTCTTTTTAGTACCTCCCAGGTGGGTGAAAGAATGTAGTTGCTTTACCAAGGTATGTGCTAGGGCTGTAGGTATGATAACCTTAGAGTCTTTAACCCACCATCCTGTGGGCTCCTTGTGAGCTCCAGCCAGGTCCACTTGTTTTTTTTCTTCTTGGGTATAGGTGGACTGTTGTGGGAGAGAAGGAACTGGAAAGGTTTTTGTTAGCAGGACAGTTAGGGGCTTAATGAGAAGCTTTGCTGCCTCTCGAGCTGCTTGGTCTCCCAGGTGATTTCCAATTGCTTCTGGAGTGTCTGAATTTTGCTGTCCCTTGCAATGAATGACGCCTACCTCTTTGGGAAGCCATATAGCCTCTAGGAGGGCTAGGGTTTCTTTGTTTTTTATAGTCTTACCCTCTGCAGTGAGGAGTCCTCACTTCTTATAAATCATGGCATGGACATGGAGGGTAGCAAAGGCATACCTGTTGTTGGTGAAGATGTTTACCTGTTTCCCTGTTCCCCAGTGAAGAGCCTGGGTTAAGGCAATTAGTTCAGGCTTTCACACAGATGTGCTATTTGGTAAGGATTGTGACCAGGTTACATTGTGAGCTGTGGTCACTGCTGCCCCAGCCCTACGGACTTTGTTTATCACTAGACTGCTGCCATCTGTGAACAGGTCCGCGTCGGCCTGGCTTAAGGGAATGTCCTGAAGATTGGGCTGGCTGGCTTGAGAGATGGCCAATATGTCTTCACAGTCATGAACTGGTATTTCCAGGTTATCATCAGGCAGTAAGACTGCTGGGTTGAGGCTCTGAGTAGGAGAGAAAGTTAGTCTGGGCTGGTCAAGTAGGAGGCTCTGATATTGAGTGATATGAGCGTTTGACATTCAGTGGCCAGAGGCTCCTCAGAGCAGAGTCTTGACAGCATGGGGAGCTGTTAAGACCAATTTTTGATCAAAAGTTAGTTTGCTTCTTTGACTAGCATAGCTGTAGCAGCAATAGCACATAGGCAAGAGGGCCAGCCAGAAGCCACTGGGTCCAGTTTTTTTTGATAAGTAGGTCACTGGTTTTCTCCAGGGTCCTAGAGTCTGAGTAAGAACCCCCTTGGCAACTCCTGGTTGTTCATGAATGAACAGGTGGAAGGGCTTGGTAATATCTGGCAGACTCAAGCCCAGGGCTTGAATAAGAGCTGATTTTAACTGCTGGAAAGCTTTTTCCTTGGTAGCAGTCTAGGACATGGGCTGATTCCCTACAGTGGTACTATATAGAGGCTTGGCAATTTCAGCAAAACCCGGAATTCATAACCAACAGTATTCTGCTGCCCCCAGAAATTCATGTACCTGTTGCTTCGAAGTTGGGGTAGGGATCTGAAGGATGGCCTCCTTCTGGGCTGTAGACAGGGCTCACTTACCTTCTTTTAGCTGGTGTCCCAAATAGGAGACTTTAGCTGAGCAGAGTTGTGCCTTTTTAGCCAGTACATGGTAGCCCAGGTTCTGGAGAAGCTATAATAAAGCCTTGGTGCCCTTTAGACACAAGTGCCCAGGTCTGCTGCTGCAAGCAAAAGGTCATCATCATACTGCAGTAAAGTACATTCAGGATGAGCAACATGAAAACCTGACAAGTCCCATTGCAGGGCTTCCCCGAACAGTGTCAGGGAGTTTTTGAAAACTTGTGGCAGCCTGGTCCAAGTCAGCTGGCTGGTATCCCCTGAATCTGGATCTGTCCATTCAAAGGCAAAGATGGGTTGACTGGCAGGGGACAAGAGGATAGAAAAGCAGGCATCCTTTAAATTGAACACAGTGTATACCTGATGTTGAGGAGGAAGCAGACTGAGTAAGGTGTACAGGTTGGGAATGGTAGGATGAATTGTTTCAACCCGCTTATTAACTTCTCTTAAGTCCTGGATGGGCCTATAGTCAGATGTCCCTGACTTTTTGACTGGCAAGAATGGAGTGTTCCAAGCAGATTTACAAGGTGTTAATATGTTGGCAGCCAAGAGTCTTTTAATGTGAGGAGAAATTTCTCTCTGGGCCAGTAAACTCATAGGTTATTGTCGAACGTGAACAGGGGTGGCAGAGACCAACAGACTCACCACTACAAGAGGGTGATGCTTCACCAATCCTGGCGTGTTGGTCTCCACCCAGACTGAAGGGAACTCCTGCTGAAACTGTAGAAGCAAGCATGACAAGACATTCTTAGTGGGAGAATTAGAAGTTAGAAGGTATTTTTCAGAAAGTGGGAGTTTAAAACATCTGGTAAGCAGTAGGAACAAACATTTCAGTTTTTTCAGGTGAAAACACAATAGTTGCTCTTAATTTTTGAAGCAAATCCCAGCCCATGAGGGAGTATGGGCAGTCAGGGGCTATGAGGAACAAGTGAGTGACTCATTTTTATCCTAAGTCAACAGTTTGATTGGAAGTGAACTTGCAATTTGTAATTGTGCCTGTTGCCTCTTGAACAAAAATTTGTTTGTTGGACATGGGACCTAATGGAGATTTTAGGACTGAAAGTTCTGCCCCAGTGTCCACTAAGAGTTGAACCAGGTGGCTCCTGATAGCTGCAGTTACCATGGGCTCTTGGGGACCTAAAGAAAAAGAGCCCTGGCCCCTTCAATCAGAGTCATTTTCAGCTTCCCCAGCAGCAGGCAAAACCAGAACTGGCTTAGGGTTGTTTGTTTGCAGTTTTCGGGGACAATATTTTACCCAATGCCCAAATTCTTTGCAGTATGCACATTGATTTCTAACCAGCCAGGAACATCCAGTCCCCTTTTGTCCCTTCCTATGTCTCCCCCCTCTTTTGGTGTGGCAGTCTTGAGTCAGGTTGGGAGGCTTGGAGGGCAGCTACCAATATTTTTGCCTGATGTCTGGCTGCTTTATCTGCCCCTTGAATTGCCAGTTTCTGTTTTTCAGCATCTTAATTGTTAAAAACTTTTTGGGCTACTTTGAATAGCTGGGAACTATTCATTCCTGCAAAGCCCTCAAGGTTTTGCAACTTCTTCCAAATGTCCAGAGATGCCTGTGTAGTTACAAATGCCAAATCAATAGCTTGCGCATTCTCAGGGGCCGAGGGATCAAATGGGGTATAGGTATGAAAGACCTCCTGAAGGTGCTCAAGAAATGCCTGGAGATTCCTTGGGACCCTGAAGAATCTCGGTAGTTTTAGAAAGATTGATAGGTTTTTGGGCCGCTCCCCTCAACCCAGTTAATAGAGTCCGGTGATAGGTATTTAATGCCTAGGATCCTGCCAAAGTGTTAGGGTCCCAATCTGGGCGAGAAGAGGGAAAATTTCATTTAACATGTCTTGATTTTCTTCCTGAGTACCTGCAGCTGAGGCTAGAAAAGACTTCCTGGCCTCAGTTGTAATGTGTTCTTGTTCTTCAGAAATAAATAGGGTCAAGAGGAGCTGTTGGCAATCATCCTACATGGGACGATGAGTGTGAATGACCGATTCCATCAGAGAAATTAAAGCCTGCGGCTTTTTGGAAAAAGCCGGATTTTGGTATTTCCAATTATATAAATCAGAAGTCGAAAAGGTAACATACACCAAGAAAGGTTGATCGGTCTGATCCACCCCTTGCAGAGGAGGGACTTCCTGGAGGGGAAGGAGAGGGGCTGGGTCAGTCCAAGATTGGAGATGGGTAGCCAATGGTGGAGAAGGCAAAGGGGAGGTAGAAGACGTGATGGTAGGTGAGGAAGCCTGAGTATTATACGGCAGAGGTTTAGAGTTAGAAGTAATCAGGTCCTCAAGAGGATCCTCACTAGAAAGGGGTAAAACAGGATGCAGCCCAGTTGAGGTAGGGGTTAAGGAAAACGGAAAAATGGAAATACCAAATGATGCAGGGTTACAATTCAGAGGTTTAAAAACAAGTACACGACTGGGAGTTCCAAGGGAACATGCTTTCAACAATGGGGATGGATTTTGGATCAAATTTAACCATTGGTCAACATAGGGAAACTGGTTAGGATGACCAGAAGTCCCTGTAATGACCTTCCTAACAGATTGAGTTATATCTACATCTAGAGACCCTATAAAGGGCCATACAACATTAAATGCAGGCCAGTCAATTTTACAGAGGGTCTGGAGTCTGCCTTTTGAAAGGCAGACACCGTAGTCCTCAGCAAATCCAACAGAAAAGTTTTTTATCATGCAGTCCAGGGGACTAGGGGCTTGAGAAATCTGTAACCCTATGTTATTAAATGAAAAGAACGAGCTAGAAAAATTCAAACAAGGAAAGGAAAAAATAACTTGCTCCAAGTTAACAAAAGAATTTAACATATGCGGCAGGCAATTTTATATATTTTTGATAACAAAAGACAGGAATTCTAACAGATTGGGAGAAACAGAGTAGGTTTATATTAGAGGTTAGTGTAGACATAGGATAGAACTGGCAAGTAGTTTTTAACGTTGGACAGCACTAGTTGTTCTGGTTCAAAATGTGCTGCTTGTGTAGGGAGCTCCTGTTGGCTATGACACCACCAGTCATTTCCCTGCCTCTTATGTGTCTCAGTTTTCCCTCTGAGTGTTGAAAGCACTCAAAGGGGCCCTGGGGTGCTGGGTGACCAGTCCTTATGTGCACCCCCTCCGTATGGGGCAGCCCTCAGGAGCACTGAGAGACCCTTACAGCTTCCAGGCGATCTGCCTCTAGGACCTTTTCCAACCCTCTGATCACTGTTTCCAGGATATGGCATGGATTTAGGTCCGTTGAGCATCTGATCAAGCCTGGGGCCTTCCGTAGCCCACAGATTCCTTTATGACTAGAGTGGAGAGGTCCCAATGAGGCCCTTACACATCATGGGAGTTGATCCCCAACACCTTTGCAAATCCCTCAGTCATCTAAGGGAGTCTATTTGGACAGACTAAAGGGAAGGGTGAACTTTTCTTTGACTAAGACTGGAGTCTGGGTTCATAAGAGTGGAGTTCCCTATTTTCCTGAGGGCTTTTGCCACCTATATAAATATAATACAGACAAAAAGGAGATAGTAACACTTAGGAAAACATAAAAAGACATGAGGGAACAGTTGCTAATTAATAAGAAATCAGAGATTGAAATTATAATACCAAAGTAGACTTCAGACCAAAAAGGCATTAAGTGAGACAAGAAACAATTATCCAAGAGAAACAGAAACACACCAACATAAGAATAACAAAGCAGCTGGCTTTTTAACAAATTCACATGCAAACAAGAGCACTGACAGATCAGTTCGGCATTCCTCAGAGTGGCCCTGTAGATCCTAGGTGAGAAAGCTTCCCTTTCCCCTGCTGACAGTCAACTGTTAGCAGTTACAAATAGCTGTTATCAATTTGCATACAAACAAAACTTTCAATGGCAAATGACATTTAATTACAAACTAAACCCTTCCCAGATTCTGAAAGAAGGGAAAAAGACAGAAAGCTTAGCAAAAATCAGATACTAGATCAGAGCTCCGAAACTCAGTTGTAGGGTTCTTAAATTAAGTATGGATATGGAATTATGGCTCATTTCTACTGACATCTCGGGCCCCCAAAAGAGCCCAAGGGAGCTTCGTCAGGCTATGTTTCCCTTGTACAAATACAAGTGCTTTCTGGATAAGCAGTACAGAGCATAGATTCTTACCTCCTAGGAGAATGTGGACAGACTCAGGTTCTTTTTGAGGCGAGATTAGCCAGCAGTCGTTCCTGCCTCCTCCGAGTCTAATGAGAGGTTATGGGGCCCTCGAGCTTGGTGAATTTTGGTGGATGATCTTGCTGGGGCCTCCAAATGCTGTAATCGAGTCACGAGAAAATAGATTGCCCACAGAGCAAAAGGTCAAATTCTGAGTTCTTTAATAGCTGGCAGTCGAGAGGGGGCATGCACCACCCAAATCTCTCGACCCCAAGTAAAACATTCAGGGGTTTTTATAAGCAAACTGAGGAATTACAGAGATAGAACATCTGGTTTTGGGTTAGGCAAGGGTAGGCAGGGGTACAACTCAGATAAGGGAGAGCACTGGGAGGGTACAGGGCTGTGGGGGTTGATTACACGTGAACTTTAAAAATGTTGCATTAAAAAAAAAATTTGCATCAGCCACACAGGTGTTTAAGCAAACAAAATGGAGTTTTATAACAAAATGGAGTTTTGACAATTTTGAAACTAAGAATCATTACTATTAAACCTCAAACATTTCTGAACACTGCAAACACATCACCCACTTCAAGGGCTTCTGCTGTTTTTTGTTTCACCTCTTCCACATGGGCAAAATGTTACCCTTTGAAGGATTTTTTCATCTACGGAAGGAAAAAAAAAAAGTCACTCGGGGCAAGACTGGATGAATAGAGAGGGTGGGGCATAGGATTCATGCTGTTTTTGGTTAAAAACTAATGAACACTCAGTGGCAGTGTGGCCAGGTGCATTGAACTACTGTACATTGTTTTTGTAAATCACCCTTCATGGAATGGGCAAAGACGTTGAAAGAATCTACAAACAAAGAAAGTTCTCTGAAGCTGAACACAACAATGCTAGCTGGTACACTGATGCCAGTGTGTTCCCAGAACACTTATTTAGTGGGGGAAGACTGTACTACAAGGGACCTGCTCTACAAAAAATAATTCTGTGTTTTTGGGGTCCCCCCTTGTATGAGAGTTCCAACTGCTGTACTAGATAGTGCTTGGTATTGCCAACATTTTTAAGTTTAGACATTCTGGTGATGTAATGTGGTATTACTTTGTGATTTTAATATACAATTTCTTAATGACTAATAACATTGAGTATATTTTTTGTATGCTTATTTGCCATTTGTCAATAGTTTTTGTGTAGTACTTATTCAAAGGTCTTTACCATTTTTCTTGCATTATCTATATTATTTTTATTTTATTGTAGCACATCTTTATATATCTGGATTCAAGTCCTTTTGAAATTATATACGTATATTGCAAAAATTCTCCCATTCTGTGACTTGTTTTTGATTCTCTTAATGGTATCCTTTGGAGTACAAAAGTCCCCAGTTTTAATCAGGTCTAATTTAGCAATTGCTTGCTTGGGGTTCTGTTGAATCAATCTTTCCTTACCCCAAGATAATGAAGAAATTATCACATATAATCTTCTAGGGTCTTGTTTTATGTTTCTATTTAAATCTGCAGTCCACATGTGTTTGATTTTTTGTGGATGGTGCAAAGTAGAGGTTAAGATTCAATTGTTTTCCAAATGGCTTATGCAGTTGACCCAGCACTATGTGAATTAAAAGAGCACCATCTTTTCCTCTGATATACAATATTACCTTTGTTATAACCCAGGTAGTAATACTGCATGAGTCTATTTCTGGATTCCATATTCCATTTCATTGCTTTCATTATGGCTTTAATTATCTTGACTTTTAAGGTTTGACACAGAGTAGCTCAAATATTTTCTACCTAGTTCTTCTCTCTAAGATCTTCCTGGTTCTTGTTCCTCAATCTTCCCAAGATTTCTATAAAATCTTCAAGAGTGTACTCATTTTTCTTGGCCCTTAGTATTTCTATGTAAATCTTAAAATCAGCTTGCCAATTTCCAATATGAATTGGAAAACCCTGCTGATATTTTGATAAGAATTATATTGAATCTATAGATTAATTTGAGTAAAAATAGTATCTGTATAATATTGTCTTCCAGCTTCTGAATATGGTGTGTCTCTCCATTTATTTAGGTCATCTTCAGTTTTTCCCAGTGTTTCATAGTTTTCTTTATAGAGTTCTTTTACCTTATTTATTAGATTTATTCTCAGGTTTTTTTTTTTAGCCATTAGAATATTTTAACATTTCATTATTTACTTGTTTACCAGTAAAGCTACCACTGATTTTTTTTTTTTTTGTATATTGATCTTGTATCTATTGCATTTGCTAAATTTGCTTATTAATTCTAGTAATTTGTTAGGTTTTTGTGCACATTTTAATTGTATACTGTGTAGTCTATGTAGTGAGCTGTTATCACTCTTTTATATCTTTCTTTGCCATTGTTAAGTCTTTTATTTATTGTATTTGCATAATTGCATTGGTTAGGCTCTTTAATGTAATGTTGACTAAAAGTGGTGACAGCATGTATTTTTGTCTTATTTTTAATCTCTGGGGAAACGTTTAGGAGTTCACTATTAAGTATGGTGCTAGTTGTAGTTTTTTTGTATCTATAAATTAATAGATGAAGAAGATTCCATTCTAATCCTAATTTGTTAAAAGTTTTAATCATGAATGGATATTAAAGTTATCAAATGATTTATCTTTACATATTAAAATAATCAAATGACTGGTGGCTCATGCCTGTAATCCTAGCACTTTGGGAGGCTGAGGGGGGAGGATTGCTTGAGCCCAGGAATTTGAGACCTGCCTATGCAACACAGCCAGACCTCATCTCTACAAAAAATTAAAAGAAAAAAAAAGCTGGGTGTAGTGGCCTCTGCCTGTAGTTTTGGCTACTCCAGAGGCTGAGGTGGAAGGATCGCCTGAGCCCAGGAGGTTAAAGCTGTGATGAGCTGTGATCCTGCCACTGCACTCCAGTATGGGTGAGAGTAAGACTCTGTCTCTAGAAAAAAAAAGATCATGTGATTTTTTTCCCCTTTAATCTGTTTATGTGGTGAATTAAATTCATTGTGTAATGTTAAGTTTATGTCTATTCCTGGAATATGCACATCTAGGTTGTAAGGTATTATTTTATAAATTGCTAGATTTGTAGGACTTTTGATTCTATGTTTTAAGAGAGATTGCTTTGCAATTTTCTTTTATTATGATGATCTTGTCAGAATTTGGAATCCAAGGTTATGCTTGCTATATAGAACAAGTAGGGAAGTGTTTCTTGTTTGTTGTACTCTGGAAGAGTTTGGGTGTGGCAGGTATTAGTTCTTCTTTAAATGCTTGGAAGAATTCACCAATGCGGTTATCTGGTCCAAGATTATTCTTTTAGGAAAGGTTTTCACATACACATTTAATTTCTTTAAAATGTATAGTGCAATTCAAATTTCTATTTCTTTTTGATTTTTTTTGTAGACATCTATTTCTTTCATCTAATTATTTAAATATATTAGCAAAAGATTGTTCACTATTTTCACTTATTTTCTTTTTAATGCCTGGCAGTCATGTAATTCTATTCTCTTTTCCATCCCTGATAGTGGTTTCTTGTGTCTTCTTTTTTATGATTAGTTTTCTCAGGGATTTATAAATTTATGAATTTTCTTAGAGTGTTCAAAGAGCAAGCTTTGATTTTGAATTTTGGCTTTCTTGACTTTTCTCTTTTCTACCTTTAAAAAAAATTAACTTCTATTTTTATCTTTATTATTTTCTTCCACTGTTTTTGAGATTATTGTGGTTCTTCTAACTTCTAGAGATGAATGTTCAGGTCCTTGACTTTTGGCACTTTATCTTTTCTCATGTATGCATCTAATGGTAAACATTTTCTTCTATTCATAGCTTTAACAGAACCCCATACATTTTGATATGTCATGTTTTCATTGCCATTCAGTTCCAAGTATTTTCTAATTTCCTTTGTAACTTTTTCTTTCATTTATGTACTATATAGATGAATGCTGCTTACTTTCTAAACACTTGAAAATTTTCTAGTTATCTTTTTGTTGCTGATTTCTAGCTTACTTCCATTGCAGTTAGGAAAATATACTCTGATATTTTAATCTCCTAAAAATTATTGGTACTTGTTTTATGAGTCAATATATGGTTGATTTTGGTAAATTTTCTATGTGAATTTGAAAATAACGGCACATTTTGCAGTTTGGGTTATAGTGTTATATATATGTAAGTTAGGTAATGTATGCTAAACATATTTAAATATTTTTACTTTTGAAGTTTTGCTTATACACTCTTTCAATTATGGAGAGAAGTATGTTAGAAATGTTACACTACAATTGTGGACTTGTTTTTTTCCTGTTAAGTTTGTTATGACTGAGTTATGTGTTTTGATATTCTACAATTAGGAGCATAAAAATTTAGATTTTTTTTCAATCTTATGGATTGTTGACCTTCTTATCATTATGAAATACCTCACATTATCACTTATAACATGCTAATCCTAAAGTTTATTTTGTCTGAATTCCTATACCTATATCAGCTTTCTTTTAATTAGTGTTTGCATGGTACATTTTCTTTTCTTTCTGTTACTTTCATCCTTTCTATATCTTTATATTTTGAGTGTGTCTCTTGTAAGGAGCATGTAAGAGTTGACTTTTAGCTCATATAGCACTCTTTACTTTTTAATTGGAGTATTTAGTTTATTATAATCATAATTACTAATATATTTGTATTTGAATCTATAATTTTAATTGCTCTTTAAAATTGGTTTCTCTTGTTCTATATTTCTTTCTCTTTCCTTTCTTGTTTTGTTTTTTTGAGTCGGAGTCTCACTCTGTCACCCAGGCTAGAGTGCAGTGGCATACTCACGGCCACTGCAGCCTCAACCTGATGGGCTCAGGCAATGCTTCCGCCTCAGTCTTCCAAGTAGCTGGAACTACAGGCATGTGCCACCATGTCCAGCTAATTTTTTATTTCTGATTTGTTTTTATTGTTATTTTTTGAGTCAGAGTCTCACTCTTTTGCCCAGGTTGGAGTGCAATGGCATGCTCACGGCCACTGCAGCCTCGACCTGGTAGGCTCAAGCGATCCTTCTGCCTCAGTCTTCCAAGTAGCTGGAACTACAAGCATGTTCCTGGTTAAGTTTTTGA
Source organism: Tarsius wallacei (assembly GCA_963574415.1). Lineage (NCBI taxonomy): Eukaryota > Metazoa > Chordata > Mammalia > Primates > Tarsiidae > Tarsius > Tarsius wallacei. The sequence goes on along the minus strand of CAUYQG010139177.1, from coordinate 5,599 downwards.
TTTATTGTAGAGATGCGGTCTCACCAAGTTGCCCAGGCTAGTCTTAAAGCTGTGGGCTCAGGCAATCCTCTCACTTTGGCCTCCCAAATTGCTGGGATTATAGGTGTGAGCCACCGTGCCCAGTCTTTTCTTGTTTTTTTTATAGATTCATCAAGTAATTTTAATTTATACCATTCCTCTCTGTTTGATGTTTTTATATTATTTTACAGTCTAAAAAATGGTTGGTTACCTTAGATTATAGTAGGCATCCTTAACTTATTAAAATCTACTATAAGCTATCACAGTCTGGTAATTCAAGGACTTTCAAGTACTTCATGTATCGCTTTCCTTTTGTACTATTTTTCTCATGCATCTTAATTACATCAAGTTTTTAAGCCGCACGTGGCATTATAACTATGTTGTGCCACATAGTCAATATTCATTTAGATCTCTCTCTCTCTTTCTGTGTGCATTTATAATCTCCTTTCTAATGCTTTTCTTTTCTTTATGGAAACTCATAACTTCATGTAGAATTATTTTTCTTCTGCCTGAAAAATTTCCTTTAGTGTTTAGTATTTCAACACAGGTCTGTTAGGTTTTTTATTGTCTAAAAAAGTATTTATTTTGCCTACATTTTGAAGGACATAAAAGACTTTTATGCTGGCTATAAAATTCTTAGTTGGCAGTTATTTTCCATATATATATATATTCCCCCCCATTTTCCTCCTTGTCCCTATTGGGTAGCAGCAACCTTATTTCCCTTTAATAATCAGGGTTGGGTAACCCAGCCTGTATAGTTAGTACCGTTTGTTGCATGCTGACTCAATGGCATGTGGAGCTCAAAATTGCTGAGTGGCAGTCTCAACTTCTGGTGTCCTTGGGTAGAACAATTTCCTCCTTAGTAATTATGAGCTTTAAACCAGCAGAGCTCTACACTGTGAGAAATGAAAGCATATATTTTGTATTTAGCAACTGGATAAATATCTACAGAGTGTGTTTTATAAACACTGGTTAACTGTGAAATGGACTAAGGCAGAAATTCTATGTATCATCTGTCTTCCAAAAGCCCCAATTCGACAACTGAACTGCAGTCACATTTTGAGTCCTTGGGGATTACTGTCAATTTAGAGTCAATGTCCATTAATCCCTGACAAGTCTGGGCAGTTCCCTTTTTCATGCACCATCAGCCTGATGCTTGCATGTCCCACCGGGCAGTATGAAGGAAAAATTATGTACATTCTTGTGGCAGTGTCCCAGGGTTCTTCCACATGAGAGTAGGACCTACTTTCAGTCAAGCAGCTTCAAGTCTGTGAAGTAGAAAAATGCTGGAAATTGGATGAGAGGCCAGGAAACTTTGTGGTATGTTACCAGACCTAATAATCTTTGGTTTGTATTTATTGTTAAATGAACAGAAAAAAACACTATTTTGTAGTCTTTCAATCTATTTCAGACCTAAGAACATCAAGATTGTTTGGTCACTGAAAAATATTTACATACATCAAAATATTTTGATGAAATCATTTAAACCTTCTGCCCATTATAGTAATCACAATGCTATTATATCTGTGGTTGAGTGCTCCTACTTCACTTATTCCTTTTGGGTAGGCTCTGTGGTTCTCAAATTGTGGTCCCTAAGCCAACAGCATCAGCATCACCCAGAAACTTGTTAGAAGTACAGATTCTCAGGCTCCATCTAGACCTACAGAATCAGAAACTTTGGGAGTGGAACCTAGCAATCCCTGTTTTAACCAACCTCCAGGTGATTCTGATGCACATGAAGTCTGAAAAACATCTTCCATCATCTCTATTGAAATCAAGGAGCCCATTTCAGTGGTGGTATCAATTAACATTATCCCTGGCCAGTAGAGAATAGCCATTTCTGAGCTTTGATAATGACACTGGTGCTCCTAATCAATCTATTTCTCAATGTCTCATTAAATGAAGTTTCTCTGTGTCACCTGGGAGACATATTTAGGATATGTACAAGTAGGTCACACATGATAAATCCACTTCAATATTCCTACCTCTCTAAACTTTGAATTATTTACTTTAAGAAAAGTATACCAAAAAAGTCTTGGAACCTCCACTTAATTTAATATATGCCATCACTGAGACCAGATTTCAGGTGACCAAGCTTGCAATCTACCAGAGCCACTTCTTTATCTACTACATTGGATCAGAATGTCTGGTTAGAATATCCACACAAATAAATTAATCTGGGATTACAATTATGCTATTTCTTCCCTGGTTTAGTTCTCTTAATATCTCTTTCCATAAATAATCCATAGGTATTTGCTGATATAAATGAGCAAAATATTGAAATTCAGAGTGTTAGCTTCTTTTTTATGCTTTGTTTATTCTTATACCTTTAAGTTATGCTGGGATCTGATTTTTGTAGTGTTTCTTCAAACAAGGGGTAGTGGGGGCTGGAAAATGAGACTCTTCTCACAGTTAGAATTCTCTTAATCTCAGGCAAGGTCACTGTAGTGTCTTTAGGCAAGGCAAAGCTATGTATGTCAAAACTGAAGAAACAAGTGACATTTCTATTGGACTCAGAAGAATATGGAAATCCAAGGTATTCAGATTTATCCAAGTCTACCTAAATGACTTCATTTTAAAGGTCCATTCCAATTACTACCCTAAATAACCTGTGAGAGACCTGGTGAGGTTGTGAATTTCATTTACATTGAATTTTGACTCTTCAAGCTATTTATGCTTTGAATTGTGAAATTCAGGAAATGATTGTCTCACAAGTACACAGCCTTAAGAAAAGTGAAATCTGCAAGCAGACATCATACTAAAAAGAGCAGAGGCACAAACAATGTAAAATAACAAATGAAAGTTTAAAAACGTGTGCCACATTTATGCCAACAATGGGATTATATCCTTTACAAAATGCTTCAACACATTGATCAGTACAGTTGACAGACTCATGGTCCTCAAAGATGTCCACACCATAATCTAAGTCTATAAATAGGCTTCACAGATGTGATTCTGGACCCTAAAATGGAGGGTTTATCCTGGTGGGCATCCTTCAGATGCGTCCTTAAGAGCAAAGAACCTTTCCTGGCTGCAGACAGCCAGAGATATGGCAGCATAAGAAAATACTTGACCTATCGTTGCTCACTCTGAAATTAAAGGAAATCCAGGCCAAGGAATGTAACCTTGAAATAGCAAGGCAAGGTGATCCGCCTGGGCAACTCGGCAGGACATCATCTCTACAATAAATCAAAAAATCATCCGGGCGTGGTAGCACATGCCTGTGATTCTGGCTACTCGGAAGGCTGAGGCGGAAGGATCGCCAGAGCCCAGCAGGTTGAGGCTGCAGTGGCTGGGAATGGTCACTGCAATCAATTCTGGGTGACAGATTGTGACTCCAACTCCAAAAAAAAAAAAAAAAAAGAAATAGCAAGGCAAGGACAAGAAAACACATTTTCCACTAGAAAGAAACACAGTCTGGCTGTCACCTTGATTTTAGTCCAGTTGAGACCCATTTTGGGACTTCTGATCTCTAGCACTGTAAGAAAATAAGTTTGTGTTATTTAAGCTACCAAGGTTATTGTAATTTGTTATGGCAGCAATAGGAAACTAATTCAGTAAGAAAAAGACAAACAACTGAACAGAATAAAAAAAAAAAGAAAACAGGCAAAGAATAGGAGCAGTTTGAGGAGATGCTTAATCTTACTAATGAAGTATTTAAATGCCAATAAAAACAATGAGGAATCATTCTTCACTTGTTAAATTGGCAAATGTTAAAGCAATTGATAATGTTGGGGCTCAGAAAACAATACCCCAAAGTATGGTGCTTTGGCAGGTTGAGCACTTGGAATCAAACGAAATTGAAAGACCTTAGAACCTGCCTCAGAATCAAGGACTTTCTTTTTTTTTTTTTTTTTAAATTTGAGTTGGAGTCTCACTCTGTCACCCAGATTGGAGTGCAGTGGCACACTCATGGCCACCACAGCCTCGACTTGCTGAGCTCAGACGATCCTTCCGCCTCAGCATTCCAAGTAGCTGGAACTACAGGCACGTGTGCCACCATGCCTGGCTAATTTTTTTATTTATTGTAGAGATGAAGGCTCACCAAGTTGCCCAGGTTGGTCTTGAACTCATGGGCTCAGGCAATCCTCTCACCTCTGTCTCCCAAAGTGCTAGGATTATAGGAGTGAGCCACCGCCCATGACCAAATTTTTTTTTTTTTTTTAAATGTGAAATACAATTCAGGGTTAGGTATACAAATTTTCCTTATGCATGTACCCTTGTTGATGAGATGTGCCCCCACCATCCCCCCGCCCCTCCCGGCCCCCCCGCAGATTCTCACTATTGTCAATCACCAAGTTCGAACCCCCCCACCCCCTTGGGGCAGTTTCCCACTACTGCCAATCCTTTCCTTTTAGCATATTGATAATTAGAACCAAGGACTTGCTAACCTTTTCTTGTTTCTCTCTCCTCACCTCCCAAGCACAGGAACTTGCTCTCTCTAGAATTTCCTTATCTGACTGAGGAAACTTCTTTCCAAAAGAAATGCAATTGTCTTAAATCTCCTCCCTAGAAATCTCATTAAATAATGAGAAAAGATTAACCACCCAAGAAGAAAAAAGACTAAAAGTCCTCACCATGGGCAGGCAGACTGTTCATCTGTTCTGCAGAGGGCCGCTCTGAGATTGCCTAAAAGACTTTATATGCATAATACGAAAACTTTTGGTTACAGTACAGTTCCACCCCTCACCTTCCTGTAACTTGTCAGTCTTATTCAGTTTTCTAAGAAGTTTGGCTCCATTCATTTCCTCTGAAAATCATTTACTACTCCTCACCACTGCCTGCGTTACCCATTTCCCTCTCCCCTGGATACTTAAGCCTCAGCCATCTGGCCCTTCTTTGAGTCTCATATTTTGTATGGCTTCTGTGCTTATGCATATTAATAAATTTGTATGCTTTTCTCCTGTCTACTGTCAGTTTATTTCACAGACTTGAACCTTCAGAGGGGGAAGGAAATTATCTTTACCCCTGCGATAGCACTCCATGATAGTGAGACATAAATGCTTTGAAACATTGCTGATGGGAGTGTGAATTTCTATAACCTTTGGAAAACTAACATGGGCACCTAATGCATGCCTGTAGTTCCAGCTACTTGGAAGGCTGAGGTGGAAGGATCACCTGAGCCCAGCAGGTCGAGGCTGCGGTGATTGTGAGTGTGCCACTGCATTCCAGCCTGGGTGACAGAGTGAGACTCCAACTCAAATTAAAAAAAAAACCTATATAAATAACCCATAAATACTTTGAGTAAAATAAGTTTTGGTTATATTTCTGATAGAAATAATAGGGCTATTTTTCTGTAAATATGTGAGGAAATTTATGGTGGTGTCAAAAAACTAGAACTAATTTGAAGTTTCATCTTGAGTAATGGATAAATAAATGATGATACATCCATAATATGAAGTATTGTGCATAAGGTAAAATTAATTAGATTACTATGCAGTGTTGTACCCCATTTTAAGAGATCACCAAAAGAGCCAGCTCTGATGTAAATTCATAAGGGTTTTTTTAATTCAGACTCGAGCCTGGGCTCACGCTTGTAGCCGGCCCACCAGCTTGGAACCAGAGCGAGAGCCCCGACTCA
>CAUYQG010139171.1:0-10120 GCA_963574415.1 Tarsius wallacei | reverse complement strand
AATAAAACGCCTTTGAAAATAAGGGAGAAGCTGGGCTCAGTGGCTCAGCCTGTAATCCCGCACTTGGGGAGGCTGAGGTGAGTGGATTGCCTGAGCCCGAGGGTTCGAGACCTGCCTGGGCAACTTGGCGACATCTCATCTCTACAATAAATCAAAAATTAGCTGGGCGTGGTAGTGCACACCTGTAATTCCGGCTACTTGGAAGGCTAAGGTGGAAGGATCTCCGGAGCCCAGCAGGTTGAGACTGCAGTGGCCGGGAGCGTGCCACTGCACTCTAGCCTGGGCGACAGAGGGAGACTCCAACTCAAAAAAAGAAAAAAGAAAAAAGAAAAGAAGGGAGAAAAAAATTCCAAACATTCAAAGTTCTGCTTTGTTTGGTTGTTATGCTGAGAACTCCAAGAAAAACACTGAATCAAATTTGGCCTCGGTATAAGACATCTTCACCAAGGCAATTTAAAGAGAATTGCTCTTAAAGATCTCTTTGACCTTTAGCTTCTCTCCGTTTTTGCCTCTCCACATCCCCAACACTTACCCCAACCACAGATATTACTGGAAAGAACTGCCACTGAATTGATTCTAAAAAAACTGCTGGAGTTTCCAAAATCATGGTTAGTCGTGGAAGAATTGACATAGTTCAGGACTTCCCAACATGATTAGTAGATATTCATTGAGTAGTCCATTTTTTTTAGATCGAACTTCTATCAATTTATCTACATGCTGTTCTCTCCACCAGAAGGTAACACTCAGATAAAGAAGGGCAAATTGGGATTGGCTTGAGAATTATAAAAGCTTTAAAATGCATACTACAACAAAAGAGCTTTGAATAGCTAAACACTTCATATGCAACTTCTTCTGGAAGGGAGAACAAGAAGGTGATTTTATTTCCCTCAGAACTTACTTGTCTGAAAGTATCTTTATTGAACTAGTAATCTTAATTGGAAGTTAGCTTCAGTAAATAATTATATTCTTGACATAATTTTTGAATATTTTGTATTTGAAAAACTTTCTCCACTATTTCTAATTTTGAGTGTTGCTATAAGAAATATAATATAACTCTCCTACCTCTTTCTACTTGGCAGTATTCTTGCTGCCTGGCAAGGAGGAAAGTTCAAAAGTGTCATAATGGGTGTGCTAGATTTATAGCTTATTAAGTAATTTATAAAACATACTGAAGAAAATAAAAACTACTAAATAGAAAAATGTGTTCTTTTTCAGGAAACATATGCTGAGAACTGGGGCATTAGTTAATAATAAAAAAATTAAAAGTAAATCTCCATAAATAAGGGAATAAAAATAAAGTATTGAAAAATAACATGACAAAATCTAATGTGGTAGTTAAAAATTATCAACTAGATCTTCATGCATAAACCCAAATAGATCTCTAAAACTAAAGGTAAGTTGCAAAATTACGCCCACATTTTGATATAATTTTTCTAAAAATACACAATCTAGTGATTATTTATGATTTCATATTGACATATAGGTATTCATAGTATATGTATGTAAATGCATATAGCAAACATATTTGCTTATCAATAATACATAAGTCACATACAGATATATGTCTTCATAAATATGTGGATGTAGATATACAACTACAAATAAATAATTTGCAAGTGTGTGTTCATAAAAATTGAAATCTGGCTGGGCTCGGTGGCTCAGCCTGTAATTCCAGCACTTTGGGAGGCTGAGGCAAGTGGATTGCCTGAGCCCATGGTTTCAAGACCACCCTAGGCAACTTGGTGAGATCTCAGCTCTACAATAAATTTAAAAAAAAAAAAATTAGCCAGGCATTGTAGTGTGCACCTGTAGTTCCAGTTACTTGGAAGGTTGAGGCAGAAGGATTGCCAGAGCCCAGAAGGTCAACGCTGGGGTGGCTGTGAGTGTGCCACTGCACTCCAGCCTGGCCTACGGATTGAGACTCCAACTCAAAAGAAAAGAAAAGAAAAGAAAAGAAATCTAAAACTGAACACCAAATTTAGGAGTTTCCTATGGAAAGGAAATCTTATTAAGGAGAAAAATCAAGGAGCTCTCAATTTATGTGTAATTATATTTTGCTTTACAAAATGTTCTTAAGCAAAAATTACTTCATGTTAACATATGTTGTTGCCTTAGAGTGGTAGCCACACAAGTTTCTTTATATTTTCTGTTGTATTTATTATTATTATTTTTGAATCAGAATCTCACTCTGTTTCCCAGGCTGGAGTGCAGTGACATGCTCATGGCTACCACAGCCTCGACCTGCTGGGCTTGGTCCATTTTCCCACCTTAGTTTTCAAATAGCTGAAACCACAGGTACACAGCACCATAACTAGTTGATTTTTTTTATTTATTGTAGAGACGAGGTCTTGCCAAGTTGTCTGGGTTGTCCTCAAGTCCCTCCTCTCAGGCAATCCTTCTCCTTTGTCATGAAAAACGCTGGGATTACAGGTGTGAGTCACTGTGTCCTGTTTATCTGTTGTACCTTAAAAAAAAATTCAGTATAATGATGATGAATTTTTTACAAAGGAGCACGGTATGGAAGAAAAATGGGCCCAATGGATAGAACAACTCAAGGCGTAGTCAACCCAGGGCAAGGCATCTGGATAGGTGAGCAAAAGGGGACTTTGTGTTGCTATCAAACTAAATTTATAACTCTCCAAATTTTAGATTTGATGGTAAGAAAAATTCACCAGACATTAATTGTAATTAAATAAAATAATGAGAATTGAATTGTGGAAGGGGGCTTAAAAAGACATCTACAATATCAAAAATTAGGCTAAGCATAAACTCAGCCTTTGCACAGTTAAGCATGTACTCAGCCTTTGCAGAGTTAAAAAGTTCTCTTCCTGGAAACTGGCAACAGCACCTGCTGGCTAGGTTAAACTGTTTAACAGCTTTTTTTTTCGCTTCTGTGAACCCCGCTAACATTGCTTGAAAAGCACCTAGGCCTCCAGGATGTTGCGGTTTGGCACACTTGGAAAGTTCCAATGTGGTTTTGCCCCCTTTAAACAAGCTTCTACAGCAAATGGGGGCCCTTGCTGTGGGACTTGCATGTCCAGCAGGCAAGTAGCCGTCGGCCGGCTCTCAGCTAATAAACCTCTCCTTTTTATAACTTGTACTTTTGGTGCTGGTGTCTGTGAATTAAGCGCTCAGTCCCTATTTCAAGAGAAAAATGCTTCCACTTCTACCATGGGTTTGAATAACTTGAACAAACCACTAAAGTACACCAAGGCATCATGTGATTTTCAAAAGGTCAAGGAAAGGTGGTGCATGACATTGACTTGTAACTATCAATTTGTAACTATTCAAATGGTCCTAGAAGCAAGGGCCTGTCTATTTGCATAGCAAATCCACAGTTTTGTAGGTGACAACGAATACAAGATTTAGTCCCTCATTAAATCCTTCAGATAAAATTTCTCTACTAATAATTTTGTGACATTTGAATCCACTTGTTCCTGTAATTATAGACTCCCTCATGTAGTATAAGCGGACTACTTTGGCTTGGTACCCAAATGCAATTGCTTTGATCAAGGGCAGATAAAAATTTCTCAGTGCGTGACTTTCACTTATTTTTAAAAAATTTTAATTCCATGAGAACATTCTCCTTATACTTCTCAGGCCTCCTGTGTAGTAGGTCTTATGTATCTTTATATGTTGGTGCATTTAGGTTGTTCTCATTATCTTTAATAATGTTTGTTTTGCCAAGCCTCTAAAAAAGAAAAAAAGCAGAATGACCGCTAAAATTCAGTGACGATGCACAATATGGTAGAAACAACTGTTCCCTGGCAAGTTTTACTGAGTCTGTAACCAAGAGACGACTCATCTCTTATCAAACTATTCCTTCCAACTAAAAACTTTGTTACGATTTGTGACTCATTCTTTTAAATTAACATGAAGAAACAAAATACAGTGGTTATACAATGCACTCCCATTACATATCCTGTTATTTATGCCATTATAAATGATGTTAGAAAAAAATTTCTGCAAAGATACATATTTTTTAAATGTTTTATTTAATCACATGGCTGCCTGCTAAAATAAAGCACATTTCTAGAAAAGATTTGTGCCAACTTGATTTCTGTTGTCATTAAGAATGCAGATGGTGTGGGGTCTGAGAGCCCAAATCTTTTTTCGTTCTGTTTTGACTGGAATAATAAATGAATCTGCAATTAGTATTCAAGAAAATATGTTTCAGTCTATAATACAGATGCATTATGTTTACTAGGTTAATCATATTATTACCAAGGAAACTGTAAAGCTCTGCGTAAAAATTTTTCAAAGTGAACTAGTGAGTAAAACAAAGTGGAGAAAAGTGGATTTGGATTTAGACTATAGGAGTGTTTGGGTTCAATATGTGTTTTTCTGAAAAATAAAATGTATAATAAAATCAATAAATCACATAAATGATTATATAAGTGTAAAATATATAAACGCTTGTAAACACTTGACTTCAGGGTATTTATTTTGCATCTTGCACGTCTGTCTAACTTTCATCAGTTATTTTACCTGTTTAATTTCTGACATCTTTAGAGGGAATAAAAAGACATGCATTGTCAGATAACTTCTATCTCTAATTCCTAGAAATTCATAAAAAGATAAAATCTCCCCAGTGCTAATTTCCTATATTAAACTTCATTGAGCATGCTTCTTCAATGATTTTTCTTTTCATGTCAATTTCTGGAGCAGAAGGTTAATAAAAATCCATATTTGAAAAAGTAGAGGATATAAGGATATAAAATTAGCATAAACACTAAAGATTTGGGTCATGAATATTCTTTAACTAAGAATTTGGGTCAAAAAATGTGGGTCTACAGAGATGATAACAAGGTTAATCAAATTTAAAAAATTAAAAATAATCAGTGGACAGTTTCAGGAAAGTGCAGAGATGTTCCCCACAAAGAGGAAAAAGAACTCAAAGGAAAAGGAAAAGTCTACATCTGCAAACCCTCAGTTTCTCCACAAGTTGCCATTGAGTTACAGGTTATTTTTTTAATCTAATTCTGTAAGTTTCTAATATGTTACTCAATTCATTAATTCACAAACTGTGGGTATATCGGAGCTTTTCCCTGTATAGAATCTGCTAGTTGGAAAATATGCAAATGATATTTATGAAGAAATATTTCATTATTTTTGTCAAATAACCCTCCATAGTCATTAATTTTGGAAGATGGTATTGTAGATCAAGAAATAAGTCTTCCAAGAAGGCTTTTTCAAGATTAAAATTTTAGAGTAAAGTTCTGTTTAAAACAAATACACAAAACTCTATAAGCCTGAACATTTTAAAATATTGACTGCAGAAAAGTGTCGATTAGAAGCAAAAATTTTTTATTACACTAGCATTTTCCACTGATTACTCTTTTACTTATACATCTGATAGAGAATCAAGGAGAATTTTGAAAAAATTAGTGCTTCTCTTGGGGACTGTGAGGTCAAAAATACTTTGATAATTGATAATTTGATAATATTACTAAGATTATATTTGCTTTTTTCACTGTGTTGACACTTTTGCCAATGAAGCAGAAGCAATGGTGAGTAAAACAGAGTCTTGACCAAGAATCACAGTAGTGGCACAAAAACTCTACCTGTAGTTTTCTTCAGTGGCATCCATCCTTAGTAAAAAAAAAAAAATAAAAATACAAAGATAGTTTCACTTTAAAATGTCTTCGTGGAGCAGAAAAAATAATTAATTTCATTAAGTCTGTGACTGTGTGTACACCACTCGTTAATATTTTGGTGACAAAGTTGGAAATTCGAATAAAGAACTCTGTCACTTAACCAGAGTGGATGATTGTTTAAAAAAAAATTTGTGCAATTATTTGAGCTGTGAGATGAAACAGTAGCTTTTCTTAAAAAAAAATGAATACCACTTTTACTTGAAAGACTGACAGGTAGACAAACATGCTTATACGGATTTGAGTATTAGGAGAATTTTTCTTGAAAATAGACAACTGATCCAATCGTGTCAAGAAAAAAGAAGGTAGTTTTAATTGCCCATAATAAAACTTGAATTTTCAAGCGAAAAACTAGAATTTTGGAAAATGTCTATCCGTCATCATGAGCTTGACAGTTTGCCAATACTTAAAAACGTTTATGATGTTATGATACTATGAAGACATGTAATATTATATGAATACATGTCAACATTGGGACAATTCATATTATAATCAAACGACCAATGTCTGATATTATAAAATCACACATGGAAAAGACAGCTAATTAAAGTGCAAACTGCTCACTCGCTGCCGCGGTCCTATGCTCCGTGTTCTCCTGTCGCCCTGCATCTCCGCCCATCGCAGTGGAAGAAGAAATCGCCACGCTGGTCATTGACAACGGTTCTGGCATGTGCAAGGCTGGCTTTGCAGGGGACGACGCTCCCAGAGACGTGCTTCCCTCCATCTTCGGGTGTCCCCGACATCAGGGCATTGTGGTGGGCATGGGTCAGAAGGACTCCTACGTGGGCAGTGAGGCCCAGAGCAAGAGAGGCATCCTGACTCTGAAGTATCCCATCGAGCATGGCATCGTCACCAACTGGGACGATGTGGAGAAGATCTGGCACCACACGTTCTACAACGAACTGTGTGTGGTCCCCGAGGAGCGCCCGGTGCTGTGGACCGAGGTCCCCCTGAACCCTAAGGCCAGCAGCAAGAAGAGTTATCAAGTTATCAACGCCCTCATTGTTTCCTTTTGTCTTTCCTCACTTCTATTTAGTCTCTCTATGAATATCTTGCTATCTGGGTTTGGTGTGAGAGCAGTCATTCTGGGAGCTCTTCATTGTTTTGTTCCGAAGTCTGTATTCTCAGTGGTTGACCCTGCAGGGGTCAGCGTGAGACCCAAATTCTTCCTTTGGTTTTTATTTATTTGTGTAGGTTTTCCTCCCTCCCTCTGTTTTTTGTTTGTTTGTTTGTTTTTTACCCTTTCTTTAATTCTGTTGCTCAGTGATGGGGGGAATAGCACTTATTTCTGTCTGCTCTACCTCCCATTCTTCCTTATGTAGATCTTCTGGCTTTGTTCAATTCCAAACCTGCACTGGGGTTGGGTGACTGTGCTTTTAGCAGTTTTGAGATTGAATTAAGCGGGGAGCTGTGATTCAGAAGCCACTTGAAAATCCCAGGATCCGCTGACAGGTGTGTGGGCCCCCTGGAACCCACTTCCCACCACTTTATAGTCTTTCCATGCTGTGGGGGTTTATGTTTGCCCCCTGAAAGCAAAATGAAGAAAGAAAAAGGAAAAGAATGAAAAAAGGAAGGAGGAAGACAAAAGGAAGGTGCAAAGAGTGAAGAAGAAGAGGAAAAACAGGCTTATCAACTAGCAAATAAACAGAGAAACAAGAACAATGACAGACAAAAAAACAACAACAGATAATCATACAAACAAATGAATAACCCCCCCATCGATGTACTCTTCCTCAAAAATACTCCTACACAAACAGAAAATCTAAAAACACAACATTAAAATAACAGAAACAAAGCAAATACAAATACATAAACAAAAGCAGAATGAGAGAAGAAAAAAACCAAAACTCACTCTGTGGTCATTTCTGTAACTCCAGGTTTCTTTTGGTCGCCACCACCTTGTTAAGTAGCTGCTCTGGTCTCCAGCTTCTCCCCTCCACTCTCAATGCAGGCTGATAGGGTTGCTCTCAGCATGGGTCAGATGCCCCATGGACTTCTACTGTGGGAGAAGGATGGATTGAATCCAGACTTACCTGACTTGCTGCTGCTGCTTTCAAGTCTTCCACTCATATCTGACGTGTCAGTGCCTATTCCTGTGTGGAGGAGGGCCATCGGTCTCTCCGAGACTGATGAGGGGATAGCCTCTGGTTTCGGGTTGGAGGCTGGACAGAGCTGGGTGGGGCAATGCAGGTCTCAGTCCAGTCCCAGGAAAGAGAAAATGGCTCTGGTCAGCACGTCCTCACTGGTGGCGGGGCTTCATTCCAGATTTCCATGCTCTGCTTTCTCCATGGTTCTCGGAGCTCATCCCTGGTTCTGCCAAGGTGATGGCATGGGCCAAGTGCCAGGTGGTGAAGAGCAACTCTCAAGAGAGGCCTGAGAACAACAGATGATTCTGTGTGCTGGGGGCTCCAATCTCAGAGCAGTGGCGGGTTGCAGTCACCTCTGCAGGAGATCCCTGGGTGCAGGAACCCAAGTCTCTCCTCAGTCTGACTTTCACTCTTCACCAGCACACACCTACTCAGGCAGAGTCTTTATGGACACTCGCTTTTGCAGAGACTCTCCCAGTCTGACCTATTTTATCACCATCTTGCTGCTGCCTCCCAAAAAGTTTTTATCTGAAAATCTTGAGAAGGCTGCATCACAATTTGCAGGAAAGCATCCCAAGTTATGGCAAACAGATGACTGGTTCTTTCACCATACCATGTTGATGGTTCAGCAGTTTTTGACCAAAAACACAAAACCATTGTGCCCCACCCTCCCTATTCACCCAATCTCAAACTGAGTGATTTTTTTCCCCCAGATTAAAAAAAAAAATCCTCAAAGGGAAACACTTTGTTGATGTGGAAGGGGTGAAACAAAAAAATTGCAGAAGCACTCAAAGACATCAAATTGATGAATTCAGAAACATTTTTGAGCAGTGGATAAAGCATCTCAATATATGTATTGCATCAAACAGAGAGTACTTTGAAGGTAACTGAAGTTTAAATGTGTAAGAATAAACACACAATTTTTATAAATAAATTCCGATCTGGGGAGGTACCCTCTTGCATATCTAAGGAAATAAAATCCGTTGTTGAGGAAACACCTGTGTTCATTGCAGAGCTATTTGCAATAGCCAAGATATAGAATCTACCTAAATGTAAACCACAGATAAATAGAATTTTTGAAATGTGATATATATATACACACTAGAATATTATTAAGCCATTAAAAAGAATGAAATCCTGTCATTTGCAGCAACATAATTGAACTTTATGAATGAATGTAGAAAATTATGTCAAGTGAAGTAAGCCAGGCATATAAAGATAAATGTTGCAGGATTTCACTCATGTGGAATCTAAAAAATGTTGACCTGAAAAAAGTAGAAGCTAGAATGGTGGTTACCAAGGCCTGGAGTGGTTAGCTTTTCTTTTAATTTTTTAATTTTAAAGATGTGGGGTACAATTCAGGGTTAGGGATACAGATGTCCATTATGCAGGTACCCTTGTTGATGAAGTGTGCCCCCCACCTCCCCTGGTAGATCCCACTACTGCCAATTCTGCATCCAACCCCATCCCCCAGCAGTTTCCTGTTACTGCCAATCTTTCTCTTATAGTATTACGGTAATTGTTCTAGGTCCTCTTATGAGTGAAAACATGTGATACGCAGTTCTTTGTTTCTGTGATAGAGCACTCCATATCATAGACTCTAAGTCCATCCAGGTTGTTGTGAAGTTCATGATTTTGTTCTTCTTTATGGCTGTGTAATATTCCATCATGTATATGTACCACATTTAAAAAAATCTAGTCTTCTTTTGATGGGCAGCACAGTTGGTTCCATGTTCTTGCTACTGTGAACAATGCTGCAGTAAACATATGTGTGCAGGTGTCTTTTTTATAAAGTGATTTGAGTTCTTCCGGATATATTCCCAGTAGGGGGATTGTGGAGTCGTATGGAAGGTCGATTCTTAGATCTTTTAGGAATCACCACACTGTTTTTCACAGAGGTTGGCTAGTTTTCACTCCCACCAACAGTGTAGAAGTGTTCCCTTTTCACCGCATCCTCTCCAGCATCTGTTGTTTATTAAGTTATTGATGATGGCCATCCTGAGTGGAGTTAGGTGGTATCTCAGTGTGGTTTTAATTTGCATTTCTTTGATGACTAGTGAGGCTGAGCATTTTTTCATGTGTCTGTTGGCTGCTCATATGTCTTCTTTTGAGAAGTGTCTATTCATATCTTTTGCCCACTTTGCAATGGGGCTGTTTGTTTTTCTTTTCGGTCCATTTGAGCTCCTTGCAGATCTTAGATGTTAGGCCTTTGTCAGACATAGAGTTGGTAAATATTTTTTCCCAGTCTGTGAGCTGTCTCCTTATTCTTTTGATGGTTTCTTTGGCTTTGCAGAAGCTTTTCAGTTTGATGAGGTCCCACTTGTCTGTCTTGTCTCTTATGGCATGGGCACTTTGGCTTTTGATCAGGAATTGGTTGCC
>CAUYQG010139167.1:0-12342 GCA_963574415.1 Tarsius wallacei | reverse complement strand
GCCTGGGCAAGCGAGACCTCATCTCTACAATAAATCAAAAAATTAGCCGGGCGTGGTAGCGCGCGCCTGTAGTTCCAGCTACTTGGAAGGCTGAGGCGGAAGGATCGCCGGAGCCCAGCAGGTCGAGGCTGCAGTGGCCGGAAGCGGCCACTGCACTCCAGTCTAGGCGACAGAGTGAGACTCCAACTCAAAAAAAAAAAAAAAAAAAGAAATTATAGCTCACCCAATAGGGGTAAAGTGGTATTTCATTGTGGATTTGACTTGCATTTCCTTAATGACTAGCAATACTGAACATTTTTTTGTGTTTTTTGGTGATGTGCATGTCTTCTTTAGAGAAATGTCTATTCAAGTCCTTTGCCCATTTTTGAATTGGGTTGTTTAATCTTTTATTGTTGAGTTGTATATGTTCTTTATATATTATGAATATTAATCCATTATCAGATAAATGATTTGCAAATATTATCTCTCATTTTATGGGTTGTCTTTTCACTTTCTTGATAGTGCCCTTTGATGTAGAAAAGGTTTTAATTTTGATGAAGTCCAATTTATCTATTATTTCTTTTGTTACCTGCACTTTTGTTGTCATATCAAAGAAATCATTGTCAAATAAAATTTCATGATGATTTTCTTCAATGTTTTCCCTCTAAGTATTTTCTAGTTTTAACTGAAGCATTTTTTCTAATAGTAAAAAAAGTAAAAACCTAAATGGTCATCAACTGAGTCTGGAAAAATAAACAATGATATGCCCATATTGTAAGACTCCATGTAGGAGTTAAAAAATGAGGTAAGTTTATACATATTGATGTGAATACATGATCAAGACAAATAGTTAACTGAAAAAAATGCGAGTTGTAGCCCATTGATACAAAAAATATTTTAGAAAACCCACAGAAACAAACTATGCATTTTTAGGTTTGTATGTAGGAATGTGTACACACATATACACATACACATACCCAGAGCATCCAGTGGCTCAGAGATTGAGCTAATGTGCTCATGCATGTTCTTATTACATGGCTCTTCCTGCTCTCTCCAGAGACATCAGTGTGAATCAAAGCTCATTAAAATGCAAAAGAATTTATTATAATATTTCACTCCCAGTTACAAATACAATACAGATCACCCAATTTTCAATTCCCAATCATGTTTACACAAAGTTCCTCCTACCCCTGAGTTCATGGAGATAAAGAGCTAGAAAAAGATTGCAAAGAAACTTCAGAGTCCTCCATATTTGAAACTTCAGAGTCCTCCATATTTATCTGTATTTTCTCTTACATGACTGCTCTCCAGTAAGTGTATGAGGAGTCAACTTGTAATACTATTTGCCCTACTCTTTCACATTTCCTGGTGTTGCGCTGAGGAAAGGCTAAAATTTATTTTTCTCTCCAGGCACTTTATTCAGATAATGCTAGACAAGAAAAATACCTGAACTTGTACAATTTGGAGCCAATTAAAGGAGGTTTAGACTATGGGTAAAATAAATAAACAAACAAATAAATAGATAGATAGATAGATACTAGTGTCATGGGGAGGACAAGGAGCTTTAGTTTCTTCATCTATAAAAGAGAAATAATAATTGACCTTCCATCGCAGAGTTGTTATGAGCATGAAATGTAATCATGCGTGCAGAGCACACAGTGGACAATAGGTATTTAAGCAGCAGTCCTTATTATTAGGGCAGTGTACCTGTGGGTGCCAGTAGAGACTTGTTTCTGTTTGAACCCAGCTATGTACCCACATCACTTATTTTCCTAGCAACTCCACAGAAGAAATGTGTCAAGCCATCCCTTGGCCTTTGAACAGACCCACATAGGAGCCAGAGTAGTAATTTCTATCATTGACCCAAGAGAAACCTCTGTAAAACAGCAACCCATTGTTTACATAGGAAAGCGCTTGATTTTTCAATTCCTGAGGGCTCTCCAATATAACTGTTATATTTGTCATGACATCAACAAAATCTCAGTGTGAAGATAAAAGTCTGAGAGGCTGAAGTGGGTCTAAGATGGACAAAGATAACTCTTTCCTTCCCTACTAACCTGGCTTCTGGCCTTAACTCTATTGCTAACCGGGCAAATCACCTCTTCTCTCTGGATCTCAGTTTCCCCAGCTGTGCAACAAAGCTGTTGGATCAGATGATATTTCTAGGCCTATTAGTTCTGACACTCTACAGTTCTCTTTTCCCTCCTTTCCTGCACAACCCTCCTCCTTTGGCTAAATAAAAAGTCTCAAGAGCCAAGGAGGTATCTACTGACCAAAGATAGAAAGGATGCACTCTCTACAAAAGGAGGTGAGCACATTTAATAGTAGAGCAGCAAGGCCCTAACCTTTGACCTTCTGAGGTATTGTATGTTTGCAGGTACATGAATGTCCAGAGTGATAAGAGGATTCCACCTCCTAAGTGGAGAAGACAGACAGAAGAACACAAAGGGGAGATATCCTCCCAATAGTATTAATAGCTTTTTGTTGTTGCTGTTGTTTTGTTTTTATGGTTTTTTTAGCAGCTATCATGCAGCTATCAAGTAGCCAGGCCAGGCCCACACCTATGACCTATCTAACTCACTAAACACTGTACTATGAAAGAAAAAGAGAAGACACTAAGAGACGTGCAAACCGTGACCTGCAGAAGCATATTTTGCCCTCTGCTTTCACCTAACCAACTGATGAGAAAGGCTGTCTCATTCACTTCCAAGGGTCTAGACATAAGCCTCAAATCCCATGGACTGGAAGAAACTTGTCAAAGGAATGAAAGGAACATTTGTTGAACTCTTGGTGAGTTCATGTAAACATATGATAACTTTTGAATAACACTAGAAAATTAAGGGAAAAAATACCTGCCCAGCTATGAAAATGAAGAGGAGATTTGTGCTTTAGAATCTATGGATATTTTATTTTCTCAAGAGAGCATTGTCAAGAAAACAGATGTCTAAATGTGACTCCTCTGCTGACCAAGACAGGGACTAGATGTCTAGATATTGCAAAATAGCAGAAATGGGCTATAGTGAATTCAGCTAAGTGGCAAGGATAGAAGATAAGAGGCCATGATATGGGTCAGTAAAAAGAAGAGAGACGATACTCTTCAGAAGCAAAGCATCAAAGGAAGCGAATTAAATGGTAGAGAAAGGTGTTGAAGGAGAAGATGAGGGGAGAATAAGGTAGATGAGGGCTTAGAAGATAGAAGCTGGAAGAAAGAAAGGAATCACAGATAAAAGATGGAGAACTGACAGGAAACCAAGAGATAATGAGGAAAGTAAAGAGTCTGGGGATTTTGCAGTAGAGGGCCAGAAGGAGACAACTAGAGCCAGGGGAAAAGAGGGAATTTCACCCACAAAACTGATAGCTGAACAATGAGAAAGAAAATAAAATGCAAATGTGCATACAGAGGGGACAGTGGCTTAGAAAATAGTCAAAAATAAGCAAGTGATTGGGGAATAAAGTATTGGATAGGGACTAAGGATGAGGGAATTGCTAAGTAAGGTGATGAAGCCTACAGAAGGGGTAAGAAGGACTGTCATGAAATTCCATTAATTGAGGGACAAGGCTAAGTTAAGCCCGGAAAGGGAGAAGTAGACTGGGAAGTAAAAGAAAGGGAGAATCTTAGTGAGCAAATGTGGGTAATCCAGGGAATTAAGATAAGTGATAGACTGATGGATCAGTTTTTATATGGGGGCTAAGAGAAGGCACAAGACCTTGGAAAGGCATGCAATTGACTGTGAAAAGGAGGCTCAAAGAGAAAATGGGACCTCAACAGAGGGGTATTTAGTAAGGAAAAATATGTTAAATAAGACGGGAGATTCACTGGGGAAATTCAGTGAGAAGAGGCCTCAAGGAGAGGTGAGGCTTCAGCAATAAGCAGTGAAGAAACAGAAATTCACTAGGGAAGGAGCTCAATGACAGTGGTGTAGACCCTGTGTGAATTAAAAAATATATGTGAGATGAACTTGCAGTCTGGACTGGATGGTGTAGACCCATTTTTCTCTGATCCTCCTTGTTAAGGGCAAATATAAGCCCTGGAAATAACACGAGAGGCAATCAAAGAGAACTCTGAAAGGTGGTAAGAAAAAGGCAATCTGGTTACAGACCCAGGACTAAAGGAGCAACACAGTGACACAGCATCTTATGACACCCTTCCATTTAACAGAGGAAGACAGCCCAAACCCAGCAATTCAAGACCTTTATTCTAGCAACTGAAGGCAACTCATTGTAGACTCACCCCTTCCCTAATTGAAGGGAAGTTCCATTTAAAACACCGGGAAAACTTAACAGTCAGCAGGGAGGATCAATTGAGAGCCCCACTGAAAATAAGCAGCCAGTTAAGCATTATCCCTTGCTGGATTTGACACTGCCTACTAACCCAAGAAATACAGGGGCAGGTAGACAGAACCATGGAACAAACAAGAGAGACCAAGCTACAGCAAGAAGACTGTTCAGGAGGTTTGTACCCACAAGTCTGAGAGTGCCCTTCTCCTCCCAGAGAAACTGTGGCAGTGGCAGCTAAGGATCACCAGTAGGAGGATCCAGCTACAAGAACTGGACTGGAGGAGCTTTTCTTGTCTCCATGGACCTCAGAATCCAGTCCAGATATACTGTGCTGCCAGGGGTTGCCAGCAAGGGAGGTCCACCAGAACAAGCAGCCCAATCCAAAAAGTCTGTTTGTACCAACAGTACTAGATAAACTAAACAGATGATAAGAGCACCACAAAAGACACTAAAAACTAAATTGGCACTGGTACCACAGCCCACAAAAGTAAGCTAGGACCTCTGTGCTAAACCTAAACATGGTTACTGCCTGTTAAAAAAAGATTGAAATAAAACCCAGAATCATCAAGCAAAATATCCAATATGTCCAGAATACACCGAGAATCACCCATGCTACCAAATCCAGGAAAATCACAACCCAAATTAGAAATAATCAGCAGATGCCAATGCCAAGATGAATCAGATGTTGGAATTATCAGACAAGAATTTTAAAGGAATTATCATAAAAATACTTTAACAAATAATTCAATTCTCTTTAATTTATATTTTAAAGAATTATGAAACCTTCAGAAAAGAAGTTGTACAAAAAAAAAAGAACCAAATGAAAATTAAAGAGCTAAAGGAACACATTAAGTGAACTAAAAATTGCTGGATGGGCTTTATTGTAGAAAGGCAATGATAGAGGACACAATCAGTGAACTTAGAGACTGATCAATACAATTTAAACAATCTAGACTACAGTGAGGAAGCAGACTAAGAAATGAACAGAGGCTTAGAGTCCTTTTGGACTATAGCAAAATATCTCCACATTTCTGTCATCAGAGTGGGAGAAGAAGATGAGGAAGAAAGTAGAACCGAAAGAGTATTAGAAACAACAAAGGCAGAAATTTTTGCAAATGTAGGAAAAGAAACTTACAGATTCATAAATCTGAATGAACTTCAAACAGAATACGTCCAAAGACACATTATAATTAAACCTATGAACACTAAAGACAAAGAAAAGTCAAGACAAGTAAAGAGATTGGATTAGTAATCAAAAATACCCACAAAGGAAAGACCAGGCCAGGATGACTTTGCTGGTGAATTATATCAAAAATTTTAAAGAAAATTAATAACAATACTTCACAAATTTTTCCAAAATATAAATGAGGAGGGAACACTTCCCAATTCAGTCTATGATGCTAGTATTAATTACCCTGAAACCAAAACCATACAGAAAGGAAAGAAAGCAAGAGAGAAAGAGCAAGGGAATATAGAGAGAAGGGAAAGAAAGAAAGGAAGAGGGTAAGAGGGAAGGAGGAAGGAAAGAAAAGAAGAAAGAAAAGCAAGCTAAAAACACACATCTCTCATGAACATACAATCAAAAACTCTCAAAATTTCAGCGATTTAAATCTAGGACTGTATTTTAAAAATCATGTATCAAGACTAAGGAAACGAGAATGCTTCAATATCAATTAATGTCAATTACCATATCAGGAAGCTAAAAAAGAAAGACCGTATGACCATATCAATTTATGCAGAATGAGCATTTGGCAAAATCATTGTCATAAAATTTATCATAAAAAACCTCTCAACAAGTGAGGAATATAGGGGAATTACTTCAACTTGATAAAGAACAGCCACAAAAACCCCACCCTAACAACACACATAATGGTGCGAGACTGAATATTTTCCTCTAAGATGGAGAACGAGGTGATTCACCACTACTATTCAACATAGTACTAGACGTTCTAGACACTGCAATAAAGAAAGGAAAAGAAATAAAAGACACATGAATTAGAAAGGGGAAGATTGAAATATTCCTTTTTATCCAAGCTAAAGAAATAAGAAAAGAAATGAAAATAAGGGGTATACAGATTAGGAAAGAAGAAATAAAACTGTTTTCGTTTGTAGGTGACATAATCATCTATGTAGAAAATCTGGAAAAATTTGCTAAAAAAACCCTCGTGGAATAAGTAATTATAGCAGAATTGCAGATACAAGATTAACACACAAAGTCAATTATTTTCCTATATACCAGCAAGAAATTAGTGTAATTTAATATTAAAAATACAATGCCATTTACATTAGCACCCCTCAAAATGAAATACTTAAGTAGAAACCTAACAAAATATGTACAGTATTTGAATGAGAAGAACTACAAAATGCTGATGAAAGAACTAAAGTAACTAAATAAGTGAATAATATTCCATGTTCATGAATAGGAATACTCAATATCATCAAGATGTCAGTTCTCAACCTGATCTATAGATTCAATACAATTCCAGTGAAAATCCCAGCAAGTGGTTAGGCATGGTGGCTCAAGCCTGTAATCCCAGCACTCTGGGAGACCAAGGCAAGAGGATTGCCTGAGTCCAGGGATTCAAGACCAACCTGGGCAATTTGACGAGATCTTGTCTCTAAAATAAAATAAAATAAAAATAAAAAAGCTAAAAAAAAAAATCCAAGCAAGTTATTTTGTGTGTGTCAACAAAATGATTCTAAAATGTATATGGAAAAGCAAAAACAAAACAAAACAAAGCAAAACAAAAAACCAGAATAACCAACTCAATATTGAAAGAGAAGAACAAAATCAGAGGACTGACACTACCAGACTTCAAGACATATGATAAGGCTATAGCAATCAAGACACTGTTGTATTGGCAAAATAATTTATCATTGGAGCAGTATAGAAGGTCCAGAAGTAGACCAACATAAATATAGTCAACTGATCTTTGGCAAAAGAGAAAATACAACACACTAGGGAAAAAACAGTCTTTTCAACAAATGGTGCTGAACAACTAGACATACAAATGCAAAAGAAGTGAGTCTAGATACAGATCTTACACCCTTTACAAAGATCAACTCAAAATGGACTACAGACCTACATGTAGAATGTAAAACTCCTAGAAGATAACATAAGAGAAAAGTCTAGATCTATGTACTTTTAGTTGCAACACTAAAGGCACAATTCATTAAAGAAAGAAGTGATAAGTTGGACTTTATGAAAATTAAAAATTCCCATTCTGCAAATAACACCATCAAGAGAGTGAAAAGACAAGTCACAGACTGGGAGAAAATGTTTGCAAAAGATATTGGATAAAAGACTGTTTCAAAACTACGCAAATAACTCTTAAAACTCAGTAATAAAAATGCAAACAACTGGATTAAAAAATTAGCTCAAGTTCTTAATAGACACTTCATCAAAAATATATATAGACGGTCCCCTACTTATGATAGTTTAATTTATGATTTTTCTACCTTATGACGGTGCAAAAGTGATACACATTCATTAGAAACTATACTTTGAGTACTTATGCAATCATTCTGGTTTTCACTTTCAGTACAATATTCAATAAATTGCATGAGATATTTATTTAATATTTTATTCTAAACAAGGCTTTGCTAGATATGTTAAATGATTTTGCCCAATTATAATCTAATGTAAGTATTATAAGCATATTTAAGGTAGGTTAGGGTAGGTATTTTAAAATATTTTAAATATCTAAATATTTAAAAAATAAACATTCTACTTATGATATTTTCAACTTACAGTGGGTTTGTCAGGGTATAACCACATTGTAAGTAAAATAGCATCTGTACAGACAGAAAATAAGCATAGGAAAAGATGTTTCACATTATATGTCATCAAAGAAATGCAAATTAAACAGCAATGAGGTACCATAACACATATATTGGAATAGCCAAGTCCAGAATACTGAAAACACCAAATGCTGGTGAGTAGCAACAGGAATTGCTGGTGGAAATGAAAAATGGTACAGCCTTTGGAAGACAGTTTGGTGGTGTCTTACAAAATGAAACCTGCTCTAACCATGCGATCCAGCAATTGGGCTCCTTGGTATTTACCCAAAGGAGCTAAAAACTTATGTCCACACAAAAACCTGCAAAAATCTGCACACAAACGTTTACTGCAGTTTTATTCATAACTGCCAAAACATGGAATCAACTGTGATGTCCTTCTATAGGTCAATAAACAACTTGTGATGCACCCATACAATGGAATCTTATTCAGTGATTTAAAAAATAAGCTATCAATCCAGGAGATGACGTAAAAGAAACTTAACTGCATATTACTAAATAAAATAAGGCTATCTAAAAAGACCATGTACTATATTCCTCAAACTATATGACATTCTGGAAAAGCCAAATCTATGGAGAGAGTAAAAAAAAAATCAGTGGTGGCATAGATTAGGGGAGATGGTACAATAAATAGGCCAGAAACAGAGGATTTTTAGGGCAGTGAAACTAATCACTGATATTATAATGGTGGACGCATATTATTATATATTTGTCAAAACTTATCGAATGTACAACACCAAGAGTGAACCCTAATGTACTCGTAAGCTATGGACTTTGGGTGACAATGATGTATCAACATAGGTTCAATTGTAACAAATGTACCACTCTGATAAGGTTGTCTATGCATGTGGGGGGAAGGGGATATATGGGATATCTCTGTATCTTCTGATCAATTTTGCTGTGAATCTAAAAACGCTCTAAAAAACAAATTCTATTTAAAACATGTCTCTAGAAGAGGAGATTCAAGATGGATGATGTGAAGTATCCTCTGACATAGACTGTTTCCCCCTATACCTATGTTCTTTCTTCCCTCTCCCTCAGGGAGCAGTCTCTGACCAAGGTTGATCTCTGAAGGATATGCATTAATGAGTCATGGGATGCAGGTGACCAAGCAGCCCTAAAGATAATGTAGTTGTCACTCTTAATCACTGTAATTGTAAACACTGTCAATTTGAATGATTAACTTGCTTTGATTATGAAACTGCTTGCTGTATAGTCCTGAGGTGTGGATTCTTCACCAACTGGTCACCATCCGTGCCTCCTGTCAGTTCTAATAAACCAGTGTCCCCATACTGGACTTCCGGGTAACTTATTTGGAATAGGTAAAAATTACATGCATGCCCTCTCAGATTTGGGGCTGCCATGCTACATATGTGAAAGGGTAAAATGCCAAAATGTAATGATTTAATAAAATAATTTTTGCCAAAGAGCAACCAATTTAACATTGCTTAGCTTTGTCATGTTTTTCTAGTGGTTCACTTTAATTTACCCTCTAGTTATTAGCTAAGGACAGAACCATTTTCCCAGAGATGGCTATTGATAATTTACAGCCCCCTTCCCCAAGCCTGCTTTATACTGTTTATTTTTCTATTCCAACTTTGTCTTTTAGCCATAAAGAACCAGGATGACCTACGTGACACAGACAGACCCCGTCACCTTGGCAACAGTTATGTGACGAACCCCCCCATCTGCCTGCCCCTTTGTGATGACTTAAAACAGATTACTACCTGATCACCTTAATGACCTACCCCCACACCAAATAAAACGTTTAAAAAGCAGTCAACCTCAGGTAGCCACAGTCATGCTTCCTCTGTAAGCTTTGGCCCCTTCCCCAATCTGGGGGAGGTGGATCCTCCATTTGTCTCTCCATTTCTCTCTCTTTCTAATCTGCTTTCTAAATAAACCATATTTTTCCCATCTACTTTCTGAGCAATTCTTTGCATCTTACACCACTGGCTCAACACACCGGCCCACTGACCTGACAATCCTCCCAGACCTAACATTTTTAGAGACCTAAACAATATGACTAGAGGCATCTGGTAGTTGCCTCCTTTACAAAGAAGAACCAAAATAGTGAGTAAATAACCACACTTAGAATATGTTATCTAATGGAATACTAAAATTCAAAACAGAAGTGACAGAAAACACCGAAGAAGAGGGAAGTGAGGCAGTCTTCTTGGCCAGGATCACCTGGGGATCTGGAGAGGCTAGCCAATGCAGAGAAAGGGTAAGTGAGACATCTCCAATGGTCCGCATTTCTACTGAAGACTCTTGAAATCCTAGCCACAAGAGAACCCTTGACCCTCATGGGACCTAAGACTACTATAGGGACCTGCCTGGAGGCTGCGTGAATAGTATTGCTCCAGAAAGGGAGCTCATGATGACTCCCGCATACTTCCCAAGCCCTAAGCAGCCACAGAAGTCACCATATTGTGAACCTAGTACCACCAAACTATATCCTTTCCTAGAGCCCAACAGACCCTGCATCTCCACATTCCTGGAACCCCATTGACTTCCCCCACCCACAGCCAACACTTTTGGCCACTGCTTCCAGGGCCAAAGCACAGCAATTAGCATCAACTTTACCACCCCCAGCAGCAGATCTGCCGCACATTTTCACATGCCCAAGGGCAGACTTCCCCAGCCCATAGCCACTGCCGTTGCTGGCTGCCACTACCGAGGCCAAAGGGTGAGTAATCCTACCATCCCCAGCAGAGAGGACTTCATACATATATATGCACCCTGAAAGCAGGTTTTCCACATGTAACTGACACCTGGAACTAAAGTGCATGCTCCACAGTCTCCTAGCTCTTGCTGCTGCCTCTGAAAGCAACCTCACTCTTCCCATCAACAGGACCACAGCACAGCTGATGCTGCCTCTACCCAAGCATTTCACTGGAGACCTGGGGATCATCTTGCCCCTGCCTACCACAGCCAGCACATGTACGCAAAACCAAGGACCCTGACAACAGGTCTGCTTGGCCTGGCTCTGCCCCCAGTGCTTGAATACATCATCTGGGAATCTGAGGAATGTCTTGCTCCATCTACCATCATTGGCACTTGGGTCTGAGGATAGGCTCACCCAACATGCCACTACCACCACTGCTGGCATCCACCTACATTGTGTCACTTGTGGGCCTAGGGACTGGCTCACACAGCCTGGAATGACCACCACCAATACCAGTGCAGACCATTTAGGAGAGAGAGGGTTGTCCTGCCACTGCTACTGCCATCACCTACACAACACCTGCTGCCAAGAGGTGCAAAAAACTGCCCACTCACCTATCCCACCATTGCCACTGCTGGCACCCAGGAAGCTGCCAGGAGAGCCAAGAATGAACCTACCTGGATCCACTTGCAGCAGTGCAAGAATACATGGCCATGGAGGTCCAAAGGCCAGCATGCTTAGTCTACTACTGTAACCACTGGGGCTCAAGAACAGGTCCACATGGCATCCCCATCCCCACCAAAATGTCACCACAGCCTCTGCTAAGAGCTATACCATAAGCAACTGAGGAAATCATAGACACCACTAACATTGTTTACAGCTGAAGAAATTATATGAAGATTACACTACTTCATACACTCAAAATCAAAATCAAAGTGCCCTACTCAACCAACACCATTGCTGTATCTTCAGAAAAAATTCCTCCCCTACAAAAGCAAATTCAAAAAAAAAAATTGAAAGAAGCAACTGTTACACCAGATGCTCAGATATCTATGCAAGGCCACAGGAAATATGAAAAAGAAAGCAAATCGGACACTTCCAAAGGAACACAATAATTCTCAGGAACACATTGCAAAGAAAAAAAAATGCAATGAGTCACACAAAAAAAATTCAAAATAACGATATTGAAGAAGTTTAGCAGTGTACGAAAGAACATACATTAACAGTACATAGAAATTTTAAAAATCAAGATATGAATGAAAAGTTTACTAAAGAGATAGGTATCATAAAGAAGAACCAAACAAAAATCCTAAAATTGAGGAATTCATTGGATGAAATAGAAAATACACTTGTTCATAAAGAAGGTCAAACATAGGGACATTGCAGCAACTTGGATGAGTTTAAAGTCGATCATACTCAGTGATCTATCACAGAAACAAAGAACAGAGTACCATATGTTCTCACTCATAAGTAGACCTTGAACAATTATAATACTGTAAGAAAGGGATTGCCAGTAGTGGGAAACTGTGGGGGGGTGGGGGGTGGGACTGGCAGTTGAGGGAAACTGCCAAGTGAGGGAGGGGCACACCTCATCAACAAGGGTACCTGCATAATCAGTG
>CAUYQG010139166.1:0-18901 GCA_963574415.1 Tarsius wallacei | reverse complement strand
TGCAGTGGCCGCTCCCGGCCACCGCAGCCTTGACCTGCTGGGCTCCGGCGATCCTTCCACCTCAGCCTTCCAAGTAGCTAGAACTATAGGCGTGCGCTACCACTCCCGGCTAATTTTTTTGATTTATTGTAGAGATGAGGTCTCGCTTGCCCAGGCAGGTCTCGAACCCACAATCTCAGGTAATACACTCACCTCAGCCTCCCAAAGCGTGGGATTACAGGCTGAGCCACCGAGCCCGGCTAGAAGTAAACTTCTATTAAGCCACCTAGTCTATGGTAGTGGTTACAAGTTTTTAAATCTTTGAAATAGTAATAATAATTACTAGTATTGCTATAATCTTACAGGATAATTAAATAAATATATTTATCGTAATTAAAATATTTATAAGCTGTAAAAATGGTAACAGTTAGTTGTCTATAAACTATCAAAAAGTATATACTCTTGGAGTAGAAGTATATCATATTGATGACAATGAGAAGTGAAAGGAAGAAGAGAAAAAGGAAAGGCATCGCTCTATATAGATATAGATGTTATAGATATAGATATATAGAAAGGTTCTATTATATCCCATACACAGTGCTTATCTGTTTCTTTCAAACTGTGTTTATTTTGTCTTCATAACAAATGTGGGTGTCATAATACTAAAACTAGCACCTATAAATAGTTATGCATGTGCTAGAAAAAAAACACTTAAGGTCACATGGCTGGCTGATAGAAATTTGTGTTCTGTGTACCTCTTTCAAGATAGCAGATGGGGTCCAGAGTACTTCCTACTCTAATTTTCCAAAATCCCAAATGCAGATTAAAGGTGCATAAAAAATATTTTATCCTACATATTGTCTAGCAAAATAAAGATGTTCTCTTAGATTATAGATAAATTTATACTTTTAGATGGGCTATTTGCTATTCTCTATTAGAATTAAAGTGTGTAAACTATTTGATTCAACAGTCTCACCTGTAAAATACAATTTTTAAAATATTAAAAAGAATATTTATAAGCACATTAATTTAATTATTTTTATCATAACAAATTTGTTTATCTGACTCAATTATCTCTATTTTTTCCTCTGAATCATGTTATCTTACTATCCCTCTTATTAAGGTGTCCCCTGTGTCCCTCCATAATTTAAAAATGAATCAGTTAGCCGGGCTCGGTGACTCAGCCTGTAATCCCGCGCCTTGGGAGGCTGAGGTGAGTGGATTGCCTGAGCCTGTGGGTTCGAGACCCGCCTGGGCAACTTGGTGAGACCTCATCTCTACAATAAATCAAAAATCAGCCAGGCGTGGTAGCGTGTGCCTGTAGTTCCAGCTACTCGGAAGGCTGAGGCGAAAGGATCGCCGGAGCCCAGCAGGTCGAGGCTGCAGTGGCCGGGAGCGGCCACTGCACTCCGGTCTGGGCGACAGAGTGAGACTCCAACTCAAAAAAAAAAAAATGAACCAGTTGAGTTTAGCAGTAAACTAATTGTAATATAGCTTTCTCCATTTTAATCAAAAAAGAGAAATGTTCCTGATTATTCAGGGATTTTGAAAATGTAATTATTCTTTCAAGTCCTTTTGTTTACTTGCAGCAATAATGTAGTTTTCTCCTATATTAGTTGCACTCTTTTTGAACTTGTGAGTTCATGTACTCTTGAGTTAGGGTTGCCAGATTTAGAAACTAAAAATACTTAATGCTTAGCTAAATTTGAAGTTCATATTGACAAAGAATAACTTTTTGGTGTAGTTATGCTCCATGTGATGTTTGGGACATACTTAAAAATGTTATTTATCTGAAATTCAAATTTAATTGGCTATTCTATATTTTATCTGGCAACTTTCTTGAATACATATCAGGATTGGAAGCCACTGTTGTAATGATTGCTGCATCCAGAAATATGAGTAAAAAGCAAATTCTGACACACCAGTCTATGAAATTTCCTTCCTAACTTGCACATCAATTAAAATATCATATCTTGTTCTAGTTCTTTAAAGATGTCACGAACTATAAAATACATCTGATATACCCGCGAGATGGTTTGGAAGAAACAATATCTTTTTCATAAATGGAGTCAGTGGTGTTAGCACTAGTGGCTTGCTCATTGTTATGTATTTGATAGGCTGCAAATCTGAGTCTAGCTTTGGTCTTCTGCTTTGTGCCAAAATTCTACTTTCCTGGAGGAAACTTAAATCCCTCTGGTATTAACACCCTCAAAGTTCATAAATAAAGGTGTATAACTGGGGTTCTTGGTGGCAACCAACCACCATTTCTAACTTAGGCACAAGTAGATTTGTGGAAAGATTATCGGTAGTTCAGCAAATCACAGACAAGACTTGGGAATGAAAGGCACCCAATACCTCTCCAAAATGTGAATAAGTGGGAGTCAGGAAACATAGCTACATCTTATGGTTGAAACAATTTTGTCTGGTGCCACACCACTCCAATCTCTGTTTGCTTTATAAATTCTATCTTGTGTCAGAGACTCAGGACTCAAGTGTCACAAACAAACAAACAAAAAAACTGCTTGGCCAAAGTTAGGTCACCTTCTTACTCCCCGTCTATAAATGAGAAGGGGGTTCTAAATGTCTCAGCTTCTGAAACTGGAATAGTCTTCTCCAGTCCTGACACAGAATGGAGAAGAGAGCATCCAACTGTATAAATCAGAGAGAAAAAAAAATGGGTGCTTGGTAGTAAAAACTCAGTAATTTTCCACTAAACATTTAAGCATATAAAGTCCTTTTATATCTTCCCCTACCTTGATTTCCAATTTTATTATCAACAAGAGGTAACCTTCTGCAGAAGAGAAGAACCAATAGCACCCTTGGAAACAGAAGCCCTATATCCAACCAATCATGAGAAGTCATCCTTAATGTTAGAAGTTCTTTTTTTTTTTTTTTAATGAGAATTCTTCCATGTAGTTGCTGCTTTATTCTTTGCTTTCAGGAATTTAACCTTCCTTTAGTGTTCCTCCTAAAAGATCTATCAACTCCAAGACTAATTGTATTCTAAGATAGTGTATAATGTCCCACAGTCTGAATTTTTGTAAGCAACAAGAAGCCCTTCTTAATACAAATTTAAAATCTCTATCATCCAGATCAGGGACCTATAACTGGGAATACATGGGTGGTTTTAAGGGGTCTGAAAAATCCCTCTAAGTTATAGTTTTTGAGTAAAATTTTGTGTGCATATTCCTATAAAAAGAATCCACAGTTCTAAAAATGTATATTCTCAAAGGGATCTATTAAGGAAAACAGGGTTCAATGACATAAATGAAACCAAGAATGTTAAATGTCTTTGCCAATTTCAAATAACTTTTTTAGTAGCAGAATTAAGACATCTAGTTACCAATATATCTTGAGAAATTATTCTAGGTTTGTGCCAATTATGTATACATTTCTCAAGGAAAATACACACCCACACATACATGCATGCATACCCCAGAAGCCTTTTCTTTTTATTAAATGTCCTGTTGATCCTCAATGAGAACCAACTAGCTGGGCAAATAACTGGGACCAACCCTTTCTCAGTTTTACTTTTCTAGAAATGCCATTAAGTTACTAGTACAATACTTTGCCCAAAGCTATATTTTTTATGACTCCTTGGTGTTTTTTCACTTGTTATATTCTCATGTAGATAAATTTTATTCTGAAGTCTTGACTGACTGAATGATTTCTACACAGGATCTGAATATCCAGTGGGGACCTTACTTGTGTTCTCAGTGGCAGAAATCTGATATATGTCATTTCTAGTAGGTTAACAGCAGATGGCTTGAAACGTGTTAAGGATATAAAGCCTTTTATCTTTTGATAAAAATTCTAGATTTAAAACTACTTGTCTTAGTTTGTTTGGGCTGCTGTAATGAAGAATGGGTGGGCTTATAAACAACAGAAAATGATTTCTCAAAGTTCTGCTATCAAGGAAATTTAGGACAAATGCATTGGCATACTCAGTGCCTGGTGAGAGTATACTCTCAAGGCAAGACTGGAAAAGTCACCCAAGAAGGTAGTAGCTAAGCTAGTGCAGGAGGTGGCCAGGGCTGAGGGAATCTGACCATGATTTGTGTTTGATACAAGTATTGGAAGGGTTGTTTCAGTTTGTTTGTGGAATGTTAAGATAGGAATTTATTCTCTCTGTGTCTCTGAATCATTGATAAAGTGAGGAAATTAATGAGAACTTTAGGTCTAAAATTCTATAATTGCATATACTAACAGTACATTGAATTTGAAATTTATTCCCCCCCCCCAAAAGGAAGTCCCCATGGAGGATCTGGGGCAGCACCCATTCAAATCTCAGCAGGATTCAACATCTACCTTTAATGATACCCTGAATATCAGGCAACCATGTCTTAATGATACATTTTCACATCTTCAATATACAGTAAAGCTGAAAAATGCACCAAATCTTTAGAACAGTTGTAAGCAACATGAATTCATATGGTTATTTATTTTTCTGTGGAAAAATAATCTTATTCAGTTCATAAGAATATTGTGATTCTGCTTGTTAATTAAAATTGTTAAGATTTATGGAAAATACATGGCAAACAGGCATTGTTGGATAGATTTTGATGTGAAAAAAGATAAACTGAGTCTCATTTTGACTTAACCTAACACATCCATACAAAAGGGAGCTCTGAGTATGAGATGGCTAATGATTACAAAGGTAGTTGTTCTGACCCTTCAGTTTTGCTGGATATATATATCCTGAGAAATGCAAACCAGAGAAGTAACTTACAAGATAAGCTTTCTATGTTAAATTATCTATACTCCCTCTCATGGAGGAAAAGAGTTCAAGGGAGGACATAGATCCAAGGGAACATCAGCTTTCAACAGAATCTTGCACATGAACTCTTGATTCCCATGGGTTTGCGAAACATGCTCAGTCTGTGGAACGATGTTTGCTATTACTTCCATTTTTAACTTTCCCATTGAAAATCTCTTCTTCAAAGATGTGTTTTCCTTTTAATTGGGCTTCGTCTGTTGCTATATACCTGTCAGGTCTCAAATGTTGTCCCATAATTCTTAGACACAATTAAATGGTAACTAATTCATCATTATCAGAGGTAATTTAAAGTCATACAAGCTGGATTTTTGTTGACATACACATAGGGGAAAGGGGTTGTCTATGATGAACAGTAAATGTTGCCCTCAAGGAGGCAGTATAATGCTATGATAAAAGGCACAGACTCTGGAGTTGGAATTCCAACTCAGAGGAATTTTAATTTACTCATTTCTTTTACAATTTTTTTTATTGAATTGGTACTATGTTCTAGACATTGTTGTTGGTGCTGGGATGTAACAGAAAAAAAAATCTGCCCTCATGTATCTCCATTTTAACAAAGGAGAAAACAATGAACAAGATAAATTAATAAAATATATGCTATACTAGGTTATGATAAGTGTAAGAAGAAAAAAATAAATAAAAAGTTTGAAATTTTAGTGTAGCCCAGAGAGGTCTTACTGAAAAAGGTATTTGGTGAAAGACCATATGCATATTGTCTTAGTCCATTTTCTGAGGCTAGGAGATTTATAAAGAAAAGAAGTTTATTTAGCTCACAGTTCTGGAGGCTGGAAAGTTCAAGATCAGGCGACTGCATGTAGCCATGGCCAATGGCATCACATGGTTTTTTTGGCAGCATGCGCAAAAGGGACAAAACATAAAGGGGATCATCACTTTATAAAAAAACACTTTTGTGGTAATTAATAAGTTCCTGGAGAGTGAGAACTCACTCCTGTGAGACAGTATCAATTCCTTCATGAGGGCAGATCCCTCATGACCCAAAAGTCCTATCACTTCTCAAAAACATACCATTGGGGACCAAGCTTAAACATGAGTAGGAGACAAATCACATGCAAACCACAGCATATATCTTGTACTGCCTAGAGTTTATATAATACTTTTGCAAATTTTGCAATAGCTCATCTCTTTGCTGGGCCTCTGCTGGCATTTGGAAGGGTCGTGTGAATGTAAGGGATGTTAAGTGTTATTTGCTTCATTGTAAATGCACACTTAAATCTGACACTTACTACCTGGGGGACTTTGGCAAGTAACTTAACCTCTCTAAGAAGTTTTTTCCAAGAGTTACATGGAGATAATAAATGCATTAATTGACTTTACTGGAGTGTTATAAGGCTCATATAAGCTAATATACTAAAAACATTTGTCGCTTTGTTAAGCACATAATGCTAAATACTTAAAATCTTAAATATGTCCTTATGTGTCCTGTTGGTTGTGCCCTCTTGCATGCTTATTTATTTATTTGTTTGTTTGTTTATTTAATTACCCAGGCAATTCATGTGTTAATCATCATTTTTTTAAAGTGAAATACTGGTTAACTCAAGAACTCATTTAACTGAGCTTTTTGTGTTGTTTTATTGAACTCAAAACTGTGAAGGAAACAAAATGACATGTATGAAACATCTATCTTTTATTGATATCTTATGTGTATTTATTTAAACTCCCATCACACTATGAGAATGTGAGGTACATATTAAATGCATCTTTCAGATGAAGAGAGTTTCAGAAAGTTTAAGTAAAGATCAACTTAATTCATCAACAAGATCACTCAGCTTTTAAGGACTGAACTGTGGTTTAGTCTCAGATATATGTACTTCAGAGTTTGTGCTGTTTCTATGAAGTCTGAATGAATAGACTCTGTCACAGAAATACATTATTCATGAAGCGAAGGTAGTATTCTTATCACTCAGTCTTGACCTTAAGGAAATTAATTACCTAAACAAGGCATGATATTTACATATTTGTGCCTGATTCATTAAGGACTCAGGAACAGAGGAAATTGGCAAAGATAAGAGAGAGCTGAATGATTTTCAACCTGAATTATTGTGAGTGGGTTTAATAAGTGTAAACAGGCTAAGATCATTTACTGAAGAACACTTAGGAAAGAAACCATACCATGCCACCTAAAGCTCTTTACAAAATAGTTACTCTCTCAATGAGTCTACACTGGGCTCTAGCAGGTTCCCTCTGGGGCTCCTGCCTGAGAAGCTGGGACAAGATCTTTCTCATAGGATCAGTCAGTCCACTGCAGAAAGGCCTCCCCTCCCCCGGCAGCTGGTCCAATTCTCCTGATTCCCCCTGGCTCTCCATCTGTTCTCTAATCTTGAATGCCAACCTTGTCCTGTGGGAGCCACTCAAGCTTGTGATGACCTTGTTGAGTGTATCTGGCCCTGATCTTATTAACACAGTGATTAGGCTCGACATGGAAGGTTGCTCTTCTGAAGTTAAGCTAGAGGACACAAGATCACAATAAGCATTTCTGATATGGACACTGTACCACACACTTGCCTGGCAAAGATATCAGCTTATTTCACTTGGGCAGGGGCCAAAAACAAAAAGATTGGCTTATATTTTTGGAGGTTAAAGCGTCTGGGAATTACACTAGATCTTGTAGTTGTTTTCAATTAATATAAAGCCTGAATTTGAGAAAAATATGAAAAATAGCAAATTATTACCTAAACAAGGCTTTAACTCTTCCCATAATTTACTTTTATGACTTCCTATCTCACAAACCCTCACACCTTACTTAGAACCTGATATAAATGAATGAAAATAAGTTAATCAGTTGAAAACATAATTATTGGAAAGACCATGAACTCTGTCAACAGACATCCATGTACTTTGTTAGATAGACGAGGATAGTCATAAAAGCAAGATTTTTAAATGAAAGGACAAATTAGAATTATTGAATATACTGGCAGCAAGGAAAGCGAAAATTATTATTTCCCTCATCAAAAGAGGGAGAACATGAATGGCAGAAACCTAAGTATTTGCATCAGCTAAAAACAGAACTATCTACCATTTAAAGAGAACTGACCTGGCAGTAGATTATAACAGGTGTTAGGTTGGGATACTGTGCAGTTAACTAAAATTTAAATCATAAAATGTTCAATTTATAAAGTGACCAATTAACCAATTTAGAGATGTTCTCTAATGTTTACTTTCAGCAGGGTTTTCCTGCTGCCAAGACATTTTTCAGACAGCATTGCTAACTTTTGTAATGCCCATTTTTAAAATTTGGGAATGAATGGGTTGCTTTTGAAAGACAATGTATCTCTTGCAGATTTACACTCTGTCCAAGTGCTGTGTCTGCACTGGCCCTAACTCTGTATGTCCTTTGTTTTAGAATTTTTGGCAAATTTTTTTTTTTGGTGTTTATAAAGTTTTTATTTTCCACTTTCTAAAAAATAACATTTGATTTCCTTTATGCATGTGTAGAATGTATTTGTTTCCTTAGGCTGAGTAATAGGCAGATAAAGGCAACACGAGGCAGGGTCCCCAAGTGGAGGCAGGGATGAGGCGTGAGGGACTGGGGCACAAGGGCAAAGGGGGGGTGACCCATGGGATGCTTG
This sequence comes from Tarsius wallacei, assembly GCA_963574415.1. Classification (NCBI taxonomy): domain Eukaryota; kingdom Metazoa; phylum Chordata; class Mammalia; order Primates; family Tarsiidae; genus Tarsius; species Tarsius wallacei. The sequence continues at coordinate 10,558 of CAUYQG010139166.1, read as the reverse complement.
CATGCCCATCAATGCACACACACGGTTTAACACTTTGTTTTTTGATTTTTAAAGAGACATCTAAAATTACTGAGATATGATTTCAGCACTTAAATCTACAGATGAAAATCCAAGCACTTGGACACAATTCTCAACTCTAAGCTCAGTTATTGCACATCACACGGCTTAAGGAGGTTTCGGGTTGCAAAGCAGTTAGCTCTGCTTGGAACTTCCTCGGGACGTCTGTCTCCTTGTGCATCCCAGTGTCTCTTTCCCAGGACTCCTGCCAGCTCGCAGCCCCACGATGACCCTGGCTGTCTAAGATTGGCCATTCTTTCTCCCCAAGGGTTGATACCCACGGACCCCACCCATGCAGGTGTGAAGTTGGAAGCAGAGGGAGCTCAGGAACAGCTAAGTGGGTAGCCTGCCCATTAAACCAGGCAGGTTGGAAGGAGGAAGTGCAACCAGCTGCCACAAGCAGTCAAAGCCCCAGGGAGACGCTCAGAGACAGTCTTATCCTGCTGTCATCTACTTTGCCTCCTTCCTGAGCTCCCCTGGCCACGCTTCCTTCTCCATCCCCCTTGGGACCTCTCTGAGTGGTCTCTCAAGGCACATTTTCTCCTCCCCATGCTGCCCAATCTTAGACATCCATCTCTCCCAGCCCCTGGGGGCCAAGGAGGCCTGGGGTAGCCAGGGGGCAGCTCAGGAGCAAGGCAAGAAGACTTTCTTCAGAAATTTGGTTCAGTTCTTTTCAGTACAGCCCCAATTCCCCTGCCTGCTTAAGCCAGGGGAGCTGGAGCAGGAAAGAGAGAGGTCATCTGAGCATGAAGCCTGGGTAACAGGTGTGGGTCAAGCAAGGGCATGAATTCAAGGAGCTGAGGAAGGGTCAGCTTGCAACCTTGCTCACCAGAAGGCCTGAAGCTTGTCTAACCACACATCACTTGGAGGGCTTCAGCCCCACAGAGAACAGCTGCTTCTGTCTACCTTTAGGGAGAGACCAGTGCCAGGGAGTGAAAAGCAGTATGGGGCCTTCAGAGGCTGGCAAGGCTGGACCCCTGCATTCCCACCAGGGGCTAGTTCAAAGCCTTTTGCTTTCTTCCTAGACATACTCACAAGGTCAGACAAAAGTGCACAGCCAGAAGATCCACAGACACAGAGCACATGTACCCCCAGGAGTGGAGGACAAGAGTGAGTGGAGGGGAATGCCCCTTTCTCCGCATCTTCTCCCCCAGAAGACCCGCCCCCCCCCCCCAGCATCCTTGATAGCTATCCCCAAGAGGACAGTTCTGGAAGTCCAGCTGGAACAGAGGGAAGAGACAGACTCTAATCCTAGCATGAGCAGGAAGTTTCAAGTAGCTCTGAGTCAGAGGAGGGGCTGCCTTGGAGAGCAGAGGGCTGGTGCAGAACAGCATTTCCCTGAACTGAGCCGGGGGTGGAGGAAGAAGTGGAAGGACAGAGAGGGGGACAGGAGGAAGAAGGGGACCCGGAGACTGGAACAGCGTGACACCTCAGCAATCAGAACTGTACTCTGGGATGGGAAGCGATTTATGGGGCTAAGTGGAGTTTCGTTATTTCCCCCAAGAAGGACTCAGAAGATGTTGATTCCAGGGTGGAGTAAAGGGTGTGGCTCTGACACAGGCTGGGACAGCCAGGCCGGGAGCCTGGTCCTGGAAACCCCTCCATGTTGACCCCACACCCGCCACCCGGTCAGTACACAGGCAGCTCCTCCTCACACTCCTGGGCCACCAGGCTGGCTGGCAGGTTCACACACACGAACACACATGCACACACACTGCATTCACTGCACACCGAAGCACATCAGAGGCCCAAGTTCCGGTAAGAAATTCTCCAACGAAGGTGCTGAGGAATTTACTTCAATAGGGAGAACATGACAGATTAGGTAAAATAAACAAAACTCACGAGACATCCCCTCATCTGGTGAGATGAGTTCCCACTTGGTTAGGAGATTTGGGGGAACCGCGAGGTGTGACCTCAGAGCCTGTCCTGTTCCCTCAGACTTTTCACAACTCCTGCATACTACAGGCTTCAAAACAGGCCTTGGGGAAGCCCCTCTGCTAGGGCAGCCCTAGGGGACCCCCAGAGAGGGCAAGGGAAATGCCAGGGGGCTGAGGAGTAAGACAGGGTGTGACCCATGAGTGCCTCTCCCTTGAGCAGGAGCAATGGAGAGAAATAACGGTCTCAGGGAGCAGGAGGGCTGCAGCTTTCAACTGCTCCTCCTCGACAAGGTCACAGGGACAGGAATTTCTGTGGGTCTGGGCAGGAACACTTAGTTAAGGGGTCAGGAGGAGGTAGGTACACATACCCATGACCAAGACCCAGGCCCGGCTGCTCCTGGTCCTCAGGTTCCTTGGAGTGGACAAGAGGGACGGAGGCAGGTGCAGCAACCATGGACTGCACCCAAGGGGAGCCAGGCAGAGCTCAACTGTATAACCAGAGTCCACTGTCTCCAAGAGGGCAGCCCAGACCGTGCTCTACCACCCCATGAGACCCACAGAAGAGGGCTGGGCTATTCCAAGGCCTTGCACTCAGGGCTGCCCCAGCTCCACTCCTGAAAACGAAGCGCCAGGATCTGCAACTGCAGACTCCCCTGCTGAGGGGACCCCTTCTTCTCACCCCGCACCACATGGGAAGGACCTTGGACAGCTTGTCAAGGCCCTCCCCTCCCCTGCCTCTCGGCTTCTGCCCCCTGCTCCTTTTTGGCCACCTTTGGGCATTTTGGCTTAGGTTAGGAGAGTTTCTCTAGTGCTTGGGGATTCAGCAAAGGGACAGCGCTAGCTGTGGTCAGGTGTGTTGGGTTTTTGGCAAGTTGATACATGTTAATATTTGACAAATTGGCTCTCAATGAATTACACTTTGATGAATTAATGAATATCCAGAAGTTTGAGTTTGACATTGACTTCTGGGTTCTTTTCTCCAGCTTCACCAATTGCCACTTGGGTAACCTTGGCAAACCTTTCTGAACTTTACCTCCACATCAGTGAAATAGGAACAATGAGAGTCTCATTATATAAGGTCATGTGGATCCATGAGGTATCTCTTGGAATGGGCTAAACGCAATGAAATATAAAACAAGGATTCAAAACATTGTAACCTATCATTACTTCCCAAGTTTTGAATCAACATGATCTACTCTTTGCTTCTATTATTGAGAAAAGAAGTGGTCAGGGGATAGATAGCCGTTATTTTGGAAGATGCTGTGTTAGAAGTTTACCTCACCTAATTCTTACAGGAATCGACATAATACAACAAAAATGAAAAAAGAAATCAGTCTGTGAAATCTCCAAAATTGTTCAAGCTTTTATAGATAATTCAGGAAGAAGATGAGATTTGAGCCCATGTTTCTCTAATTCTAAAATTCCAGTAATGTACTATGTTTTGACTACTATGTATCAGCTACCATTTGTATATTTTTAGCCAATACACTTGACCATGGCCTTCTACCACTTATCTTTGATTTTAAAAAATTATTTACTTTAAATATGTGGGGTACAATTCAGGGTGAGGTATATGGATGTGCATTATGCAGATGCCCTTGTTGATGAGATGTGCCCCCCCCGACGCCGGCAGTATCCCACTCCTGCCCTTCCCTAGCAGTTTCCCACTACTGTCAATCCTTTTCTTATAATATTATGATAACTGTTCAAGGTCCACTTATGAGTGAGATACCCGTTTCTTTGTTTCTGTGATTGATCACTCAGTATTATAGCCTCTAATTTCATCCAAATTACTGTGAAGTTCACAATTTTTTTCTTCTTTATGGCTGCATAATATTCCATCGTGCATATGAACCACATTCTTTTTATCCAGTCCTCTTTTTATGGGCAGCACAATTGGTTCCATGTTTTTGCTATTGTAAATAATGCTGCAATAAACATGTGTGTGCAGGTATCTTTTTCATAGAGTGAGCTGAGTTCCTCCAGGTATATTCCCAGCAGGGGGATTGCAGGGTAATATGGGAGGTAGATTTTTAGATCTTTTAGGAATTGTCACATTGATTTTCACAGAGGTTGTACTAGTTTACACTCTTACCAACAGTGTAGAAGTGTTCCCTTTTCGCTGCATCCTCTCCAGCACCTGTTGGTTTTTAAGTTATTGATGATGGCCATCCTGACTAGAGTTAGGTGGTACCTCGGTGTGGTTTTAATTTGCTTTCATTTGATGACTACTGAGGCTGAGCATTTTTCATGTGTCTGTTGGCTGCTTATGTCTTCTTTTGAGAAGAGTCTATTCATATCTTTTGCCCACTTTGTAATGGGGCTGTTTGTTTTTATCTTTTTGGCACACTTGAGTTCCTTGTAGATCCTAGATGTTAGGCCTTTGTCAGATATATAGTTGGCAAATATTTTTTCCCAGTCTGTGGGCTCTCTCAATTATTGTTTTTTTAAATCACCGACTCCCATTTAATCACATAATGGTTTCTTAAGTCAGAATGGGTTTTAAAAATGTGAATTTCAATGCTCTCATTGCTTTCTTTTTTCTCTCTTTGGGAAATTTGTTATTAATGTGATAATGCTTTAAAGTCCAAATATTAGTCATAGATTCATATGTGTATGTTGAAAGAAAGATGGGTAGGTAAGAGACCTGTACTATAGGAGAGACAACTAAAAAAATGAAAAAGACAATGATGGTATCATTCTTCATTTGTACAGTATAATCATTGGCAATTGACTGTTCATGGGACCCTTTCACAGACATTTATCTAATTTGATCCTAGGAAGATGGAGACGAGAAATTATTAGCCTCATTTCACAGATGAGAAAATCACACCTCAGAGAGATAAGTGATTTCATCAAGATACTTGGTATACAATACATCTGAGAACAGAGCTTTGATCTCCCCAGGGCAATTTTGTAATACTGAAGAAAAGTGTTATTAAGTGCTAAGGAAAAAAGTGAGCATTGTAGCAGAGGCCCCTAGGTGTTTACCAACATCAATTCTCCAAATTTCTCTCAGAGATAGAACCTCTATTGCCAAAATGTATCACCTTCCAGAATACTGACAATATCTCTTAGCCTCCCTTCAGCAGTGGTCAGTTTGCTTCTTAGAGCCTTTTTTGTAAGGTCACTGATACACAATCCCTGCCATCTTTTTTTCATCTTTATCCACCCAAACCGCAATAGGAATGTGATTTCTAGCTCCGTCGTGAGCAATGATCTTGCAAGCTATTCACCTGGTATGGTGAACAGGAAAGCTGAACAGTGTCCTGAGTTCCAGACAACTGGGGAAACCCCATGCCAGAACTAGGCTGTTTTTTTTTTTTGAGACTTCTCTGTGAGATAAAAAATGGACTTTGATCATGTTTGTGCAGTTATTATATGCTTGGTCTTTACTGAAACCTAACCTATTCTAGATAATCTAGCACTTGTTAGAAGTTTTATTCCTAAAGTGATAGACAGTATATGAATCTGGAGACCAGAGAGGCTGGCCAAACAGAATTGAATAATTAAAGCATGACTACCTTTAATAAAGATTACACAATTCTGGAGGTGTCCAAGAGCTGTATAACTGTGCACAATTGAAGGAGGTATGATGAAATGATAGCTCCCTTTTGCCATAGAGTTTCGTAGCTCTATGACAAAGAGAACTACAGAGGAGTTAGATTTTGGTAGAGATGATATGCATTGTTCATTAGTTTCTATTTCCTTCTTAGTTGTTTACCTCACTTACCAAGGGATTTCACATAAGGGGTATGACTTGCAGGCATGAAATAAGTACTTTTCGTAGGTTGTATTCCAAGGTTACTCCAAGACTAATTTCTTTCTTTTTTTTTTTTTTTTTGAGTTGGAGTCTCACTTTGTCACCCAGACTGGAGTGCAATGGCCGCTCCCGGCCTCCGCAGCCTCAACCTGCTGGGCCCCGGCGATCCTTCCGCCTCAGCCTTCCAAGTAGCTGGAACTACAGGTGCGCGCTACCACACCCAGCTAATTTTTTGATTTATTGTAGAGATGAGGTCTCACCAAGTTGCCCAGGTGGGTCTCGAACCCGCGGGCTCAGGCAATCCACTCACCTCAGCCTCCCAAGGCGTGGGATTACAGGCTGAGCCACCGAGCCCGGCTAAGACTAATTTCTGAAGCAACTTAGTTATAGATTATTTTTTTATGCCTGTCAGGAAATAGTACCTGTCACTTATTTGCATAAGTAATATAGAACATGAAAAAGTATATTTTCTTGTACTTCATAGTGCGCAAAGCCATATTATGCACTGTATTTCACTCAATGATTCTGTATCTTTAATATTAGTCTTTATTGTCATATATCATATACTTTTATATTTTAGGATAGTTTTAGTTCTACAGAAAATTAGTGAAAGCAGTTCTCATATATCCCACATTCAATGTTCCCTACTATTATTGTCTTAAATGAGAATAGTACATTTGTCACATTAACAATAATGACTGTTATTAACTAAAGTCTATAATTTACTCAAAATTTCTTCAGTTTTTGTCTGCTGTCCTGTTTCTGTTCCAGGATCTCATTTAAGATACTACATAATATTTAGTTATCAAGTCTCTATTGACTTATCTTAGCTGTGGCAGTTTCTTGGGATTTCCTTTTGATGGACTGGACAATTTTGAAGGTTACTTCTCAAGTATTTCCACTGAGATTTGTTTGGTGTTTTTTCTAATGTTTACACTTGGGTTATGAGTCTGGGTAAGAAAGACCACAGAAGGAAAGTGTCAGTATCATCATATCTAATCAAAGTAACATAGTATCAGCATGTTGTCCATGACACTACATTGATTATCTTGGCTGAGGTATCCCTCATTGGGTTTCTCTACCACAGAGTTATTCAGACATTAATCTTCTAATGCTTAATTTTGCACACTTTCTATTTCCTAAAATACACTGAGAGACTTATGCAAATATATGCACTATGATAGGACAAAAGTAGGTAAGGCAAGTAGGTGGAATCAGGACATGGAAGTAAGAAGAAGCAGAGACAAAGTAAGTACGCAGAAAATGTCCAACAGAACATGCTGTACCAACATCAGAGTTAAGTTGAAAATTTAGCTTCAAGTTTCCTAAAAGACAAAACAGAAAAATGGAAATATGATGCATTAGGAGACTAATGTTTGTCCATAAAATTTTGTTCATAAGTTCTGTGTTAGTGCGTGGCCTGCCAACACTTGTTATATCAGTTTTCTTAGAGGAATAGCGTAATGTAGTGGTTAACATTTTAGCACATTTCTGCTTCTATCTATCTTCTATCTATTTATGTATCTATTTATCTATCATCTATCATCGATCTCATCTTTCGTTCTCTCTATGTAACTATCATCTATCTAGCAATATATCTATGGTAATTCTTTCATGTAAACTAAAACCATGAGAACTAAGCAAGAGTTCAATACTGACATTTAGTGAGGAGAATTGTTGAGGTCCATTCACGTAGCTCTTTAAATTTGACTGACCCAGGATTAAAATGTGTGATGTTTTCAGTTATGTATAGATTTACTATGTTTCAGGCAATTGCACAGCAAGAATTTGCCTATAAATGAGCATCCGATAATGATTAGGTCTCCAGTGGTTTAGGCTATACTTTCTAGCAAAAAGCTAAGCAAACAACAACCAAAAAAACCAGAGTAAAGATATCTCTATAGTGCTATGATATAGTCTTAAAAAGAAGGCAGAGTTTATACCATCTTAGGAAAAACAGCGACCCTATCTAGATTGCATGGCCAGAGAGAATATTTTTTAGAGGGCAATACAATCTTAGAAAGGTACATTGATGTACCCAATGTTTTTTAGTCAATATGTTGCAAGGCCGGAACTCAAAGATTGATTCTCTGTCTCCAGAATTCTCTTTGGGGGATATTTGTATACCAAACCAGATCAGCAAATTTTATTCTGCTAATTATTTCAGTGGTAGATATCTCAGCCAGAGCAGCTGTACATCCTTATTTTAATTTTGTTTCTAAAGGCAACATGGGTACAGGGCCTGTGCTTTGAGTCAGTCAGATCTGGATTTGAAAATGGGATCGTTATTTTCCACCATTTTTTTTACCTACCTAGTATAGTGATTGGCCCATAATGAGTATTCAATATATTTGTGTTCATCATAGTCATTCATATTTTTATTTCTATTTCAGATGTTCAAAACAGGTGTTGATTGACTACATGAATGAATTAATGAATGAAGACTTCAACATTTCTTGACTGTATGATATTCAATCACATAAGGATAATAATACCTAAGCATCCATTTGTGTGGATGACTACATAAGATCAGAGATGTAAAAGCACCTGGTACCTTATTTGACATGTAAGAAGGTGTATATAAGGACAAGAACAAACTTGCCAGCTCACAGCATAAGTTCCAAGTAGTTGCATTTCCTCATCTCCAAGATTTAATCCATTTTTAACACACACCATTCTTTTAACCATATCTTTGCAAGGAGACAGAAAAAGAAGCCATAAAAAACATCCCAATTTCAGAAATGCTAAAGTATGGGGGAAGTACAAAATGCTGCTTAGACACAAGCAAATATGGCATTTTATTTATGAATTATTAAGTTGAGAATGTAAGACTTTCATGAGTTTAAATGTTACAAGGCAATTTTCAAAGGGACAGATTGCCCTTGAATAAACAGACCTTTATGTTTCCGAGGTGAAAAACTTAATTTCTGCTGTCCAGAGAAGTCGCAGTGCCCTTAAGACCTTGCTCAATATCTGCCCATCCCAGGTTACAGCACCAGGCACAAGAGGCACAGATGCAAAGAGCTCCCTGACGCTGCTTATGAGAATTGCTCCCAATGGCATACACGTACAACATGGTCTATTTGTGCTAAACGCATGCAAAAGTCGGTGCCAGATATGCAGTTTGCTTAATGATGGAATAAAGACCACTTAAATTAATGGATATTTGAAACCCATCCTTCCAATACAATTATTGGAGCAAGAGATGTTAATTATTGCCATTACTTTCCTCCCCACCTCCCAGCAGGCTGCCCCTTTGACTCCTGAACGCAACTATCTGCTTTGTTCTGAGTGAACTTAATTCATCAGGTGGGTCTGTTTCCAAGCTCTTAGTGCTTCACATATAACACTTCAATTAAATTGAGAAGAGTAATTACTTAAAGTGACAAACAGAAGAATGCTAATTAACTAAAAACTTCATTTCAGGGCACTTAAACTAAAGTAGTGCAAAGTAAAGAGGTCATGATTTAATGTATTTGCTTGACTTGCTTTTGTAAAACACTGTTCTTCATTATAATAATGCCAAAAGAGCAAAAGTGTATTGCATTAACAAAGAATTAATGACTCTTGGTTACTCAGGAGATTTGATTTCTCTGTTTTTTATTCACAAAGTGTATAAGATTCATGACAGAGAATAAAGTTAATGATCTTGGATTTTATTCTTGTTATAAATATCTCAAGTATATCTTAACGTTACTAATGTTCAGGCCTAAAAATCAAGCCTACTACCTTAAAAAAGTTTTCTTAAATTCTAATACATTAAAACTCAATCATATAAATATTTAGATAATTTTATTAAAGTTTTGCATTTGATATAGCATATCCATGGTATATAAATACTTTTTAAGCTTCTTAAAAACATATTCATTTGGTTTTGCAATAAGGAATTTGAACTCAGTAAATGGTTCAAATAATGATAGGAGCCACTAATAAAACAAAAATGCTGTTGCTGTAAAAATAGAAAGAGTCAAAGGAAACATAGTCTACAATTTTGTCCAAACTTATTAATCATAGCATATGCTTTAAGTCAATATTTGACAATAATTTATAAGAATCAGGATGAACACAGAAGGACATAGAACAACAGAGAAACTGAAGAGAATGAACCAATAAAAGCCAAGAAATTTAGCTTACTAGTATACTTTTGATATTAAAACATAAATTGAGATTCTATTTTCATGTAATATTTGGCACCTGGCACCAAGTAGGTGCTCAGCAAGTATTTGCTGACTCAAGTAAGAAATGAACATTATATAATGGGAAAATAGGGTACAAAGGGCTTTTGAAGGTTTTATAGAAACGAAATAAATTCCAGATATACATTTACAGTCTAAGAGGAAGTGTTCTTTAGTGAAAATGACAAGAGGTCCAAATGAATGTTTCTATTGTTACATCTACCAGTCATCAACTACTGTGTCAAGTTCAAGTAGGAGAATCTTTCTGGACAATGCCTCTTTTCTTCTTTACAAACCGAGCATTGTCCTTCATCAGCATCATGTTAAAGTGCTAGTTTTACAGTCATGTATACTTCAATGGAGAACAATCTATGTCTCTAGGCCAAGAACATTTCTGAGTTTCAAAACTTTCTTCTTCACTATCTTCCTTCTCTGTGACTGTTTTAAAATATCTAAGCAAAGCACAACTTCTCTCTTCTTTCAACCCCCCTTTTTCTTAAACCTTATATTGTTAAGAGCTTTATAAGCCCAGTCTGATATTTGACCTATTTCTTTTCCTTTAAACAAATGTGAATGACTTTTTCCTACTGTTGGCGCGCGGGGGGGGGGGGGGGGGGCAAATTTAAATAACGTCCAATTAAAAAAAAGAAAAAAAAAAAAATATTTATACCCAAACAAAAAGCTTT
>CAUYQG010139164.1:0-13392 GCA_963574415.1 Tarsius wallacei | reverse complement strand
CAGCCTTCCAAGTAGCTGGAATTACAGGCTATGTATGCTTATTTAATGTAACACTCTTCTCTCTGAAATCTTCATATATTGCCATGACTTCAATGAGACAGGAAGAAAAACGTGCTGACATACCACACCTCAGCTTTACTCAAGAATAAGGCATAATTATAATCAGCACCAAATATCTATAAAATAGGTGCAGCCACCTCACCAAATATTGAGAAAATAGTGGTTTTATTATACATGGGAAGTCATTTGAATGGAAACTCTAACACTCAACTCTAAAATAAAATTAGCACTAAAATGAAGCCTATGTACCTGAAAGAGGGGCCAGGATCATATTCACGCTGGGTTAATAAAACACAAATTGGTCAGTTTTCTGAATCACAAAATGAGATTCCGGAGGGATGGTGAAATGTTTGCTCAGGTGTGGCAAAAAAAAGTAATGTATCCTCTACTTGTATAAAATCCTGATGTCTTCTCTCTGGGAATATTTAAGAGATGCATGCGGTTTTGTTTTTATATCACTCTAGACTCAAAATAACTCAAGTGGCATGTAGTCAAAGAATGTGAAACAAAATGATTAACAGAAGGAGTTGAAGATTTATATAAATTAGCTGCTATCAAAGGCAAAGCTAAATGATGACAACATTCCATTTTAGAAAAACAAAGTTAATATAAAGTTAATTAGATTGCTGATGATCTGATATTTAGGACCATCCTATTGAAGTTCATCTGTGTTCAATACTAACTGGTTTATGAACTGCATCACCATGAATTTTAAAATAAAGGCTTTAAGCAAGTTTAGATAAGTTATTGGAAAATGCAATATATAATGAAATGTATTATGAGATGTATATTATTTGTGATATGACCCTAAGCTTTTGTGACTGATTCAAGGAATGTTTGTTCTATCCAGAAAGCTACACCTTGGTGTTTTAGTCAGAGGAGAAGTGATTGAGCTGGATGGAACCAGGATCTGTCCTAGCGGGGTGTGTCTCCTTACATTGGAACCTGTAATTTATGAAGTGTCTGTAGTGGTGCTGTTGTGTGTGTTGAGATACGGAAAACGTAATAAGCGAGACTCCCTTTAGCCGGACCAAGGCTCACCTAGCTCTCTGTTCACAGCTGGATCCAGACTAGTCAATGGATGGAAAAAGATCAGGAAAAAATATGTGTTCACTGAACTGAGCTTTCTGTATTTGCACCATTGTAAGTTTTAGAGGGAAAAGTAATACAAACCATCCATGTTGTACAGGATTAAAGCCCCTGGATGAAGCGTGTGCATTTAATGAGTCATTTCACTGTCTTGTGCAACTAAATACAGATGTGGACAGATTTTCACTGACATCACATGTGAAAATTTTCTGGAATTCCTAACTAATTTTTTTAGAAGTACATGAAATTTTAAAACATTCACCTATTTGTTTTAATCTTAAATGCACACATCTAGTTCTGTAAATGCAGACCTTCCTATCCCAATTGAATTCACATGTGCATATTTATGGAGTACCTTGTTATGGCAGTCAGTATTCCACATTCCCTTAGACATGCTAGTTTTCTTTTTTTTTTCTTTTTTCTTTTAAAGATGTGGGGTACAATTCAGGGTCAGGTACCCTTGTTGATGAGGTGTGCCCACCCCTCCCCTGGCAGTTTCCCACTACTGCCAATCCCCAACCCCTCCCAGAAGTTTCCCACCACTGCCAATCCTTTTCTTGTAGTATTCTGGTAATTGTTCAAGGTACACTGATGTTTGAGAACATATGGTACTCTGTTCTTTGTTTCTGTGATCGATCAGGTAAGTATGATAGACCCTAAAGCCATCCAAGTTGCTGCGAAGTCCATATGTTTGTCCTTCTTTATGGCTGTGTAATATTCCATTGTGTATATGTACCATATTTTTAAAAAATCCAGGCAGGTTTCAATGGGCAGCACAGTTGGTTCTGTGTTTTTGCTACTGTGAATAGTGCTGATATGCGGATTTTCTTCATCACTATTCAAATCAGCTGAGAATGAGTTTAGGAATGTCAAGGGCGGCCAACGCATGTCCGTGAGATAAAATGAGGCCTTCCCTGTTCACCTCACACTACCTGAGCTCTAGTGTCACTGAAGGACAATGGTGTGTGCCCTTCATATTTTCAAGCCATGTGGGGTGCTAACCACAATTAGTCTGCAATAGCAGTTTCATGATATTGTCAGTTTCTGTAAGAACACAGAACGCTCGGTGGACCCAAATGAGAAGAAATAATTGGTTTTTTGTTAGAAAGTTAAGTAGATAGATAAGGTCGTGTACGTATTTTTCATGTGTCAACCATTTGCAAACTCAGATTCCCAAGAATCTAATAGAAAATATGATTGTACAATGTTTCCTTTTCCTAAGTGCTTTAAAAAATTCCCTTACATTGAATACTTGGATTCAAGATAGCATCTAAAGGCATCCTCAAAGATATTCTTGACTTGAGTAGTACAGTTGAGTTTACAATGGATTTAGTTATTTATATCCTTAAGGGACACTATTGCCTTTTTTCACTAAAATCTCAACAGACTTAGAAGAGCTTAGCTTTCTTGCATATAGTGACACTTTGATTTCTCAGGCCACAAGTGGCAGATGGAATTGTATTTGATAGTTTAAGTTATTATTAGGAACTCATTATTCTAGTGGGTAGAATGGGCTTATCAGCACTAACAAAAGATAGTACCTGGAAAATCTACAGAGGACTGATGATCTGAAGAAATGTGTCCTGTCCTGTCAAAAAAAAAAAAAGAGTGGTTTCCTGGCTATTGAGTTTCTTGGCAACTGGACTCTGATCAGATGTCCATTATCTCATACTCAGGGCCATCTAGACTATGGGCTCCTCAATGGTAGAGATAGTATTATATTTATGTTTTGACTCCTGTGTCTGGCATAGAAAGCTATATAATTTTATGTACGCTAGGGATCCACAAAATTCAACTGTAGGCTTTTATTTCACCCTGGGCAGGAAACCTGTAAGGGGAAGTTACCCTTGCATGTTTTTAAACGCATCATTGGGTTAATCACACTGCTGGTTGTCTTGGTTGTTTCTTGATTCACAGTTCTTTGGTTACCTAGTTATCCCAAGGGCTTCAGTGTTGGAGTCCTTGCTCCATTGATCCATTGCTATTCACCTGAGTTCTGAGTGAGGTAAAAATCTCACTGAATATTTGGATTCAAAGGTATATCTCCACGCATTCTCCAAAGACAGACCAGACTTATGTAGTACAATTAAAATCAAACTGGATTTATTAATTTTTTTTCCTTGAAAGATATTGTTCCTTTGTTTGCTTAACGACAGGATCCTTGCTATTTGCTCTTACATCATCCTATGCCTACATTCATCAAAGATGAAAGGCCTTCAAAATGTTTGGCCTGCTATTTTGAGATGAGCAATGTTAAGGTCTAGAGAGTTAAGAAAGTTGCGTAACTTCACAAAGTGTGTTAAAAATATTGCTGAGCATCAACTTTCTGAAATCTTCCCTCCATAACATAGGCTCCCTCTGTTCCTTTAGAATATTCACTTTTGTGCCAAGTGTTGCTTCTATTGCTTTTTCTCTGCTGTCAAAACCCACCTGATTATATTACCTTCAACCTAGAAGTCTGTACTTTGTAGATTTTTCTGAGTTACTTCCAGGGGACGAAGATGGGTGTTAAGCTTCAGAGAGGGTACCCTAAACTTCGCCAGGTACAAAAACTTCTGGAGTATTTATATCTGATCACTTTAATACCACAACATCAGAACTTACTCTAGGAATTCCTGGGACCTGGAACTGCTCTGTTACTAGAATGTAAATTTAGTCCTTCTGCCCCAAGATATGATGAGTTTGGCTTACTGCATAACTTTCCCCTTTATGGTTGAAGTCTTCTTTCTTCCTGAGCCTGGGGAAATATCCTAGTGGTCTGAATCAGTATGTACCTGGAGTTGGTGACAGCTGCTCCTTTTTAGTGTTCCTATTTCCTGCCTAAATTGTCCTTCAGTGACAAACCTCCTTCCACTCTTCAACCCCTGGCCTATTTCTGGCCTTGAGAATCACCTTCTGGTTATTATGAGTTGAATGAAAACTGACAGCCCCAGGCATGGAGAATAAGATGTCCATCATCTAGCTCAAGCCCAAATCTTCTACCTTTGCCTCTGATTTATTTTCTCATTTTCCAGGTATCTGCATTATTGGCAGTTAGTTTATTTTTCCTGTATTTTTTTGTTCATATTTCTGTTTTCTTTCATCTCCCTCCTCCCCCTCCTTCTCCTCTTCCTTTCCTCCTCTTCCTCTTTTTCCTCCTTCATCTCCTCCTCCTCCTCCTCCTCCTCCTCTTCTTCTTCTTCTTCTTCTGTCTCTCTCTCTCTCTCTCTCTCTCTCTCTCTCTCTCTCTCTCTCTCTCACCCTCCCTCCTCTCTCCCTCCCCTTTCCCTTTCTGGATCTTAACTTCTTCTTTGCAGTCTACAAAAATTCTCAAGTCACTGATCCTCAAACAAAAAAACCGAACCTCAGTCTCACTAGGTCCTGCATACTGCTTTAACTATCATCTAGTCTTCTTCCAAATTATTTTTCTTCAGATCTCCTTTACTTCTCATTCCACTACACTCTAGCTTACACTTTGAACTCTCCATCTAAATAACTCATGCAAGTCATAGCAATATTACTGCAATTGTCACATTCTCCTTGTGCTTCTCCGAGTATGTTTACCTAAGGTTCTCTTCCCACCTGCCATTAAAGTGTTGCTGTTAACAAGGTGGCCGTTTTTATCTACGATTACAAAACTGTTCTCTCCCTAGGTAATTCCATCCACACTAACCGTTTCAAATAACTTCTAATATTCAGATAACTCCTCAATCATGGACCCTCCAGAACTCTATTTTGAGATTCATACTCAACCATTTGAAGGACCTTTATCTCTATCTGTAAATTTTATAGATTAAGAATGACCATATAACTGATGTCCCAAAGCAAAACACTTTTGAGAGGAAAGAGGGTGCTGTTACTAATTAAGCTGGGACAGCAGGCATAAATCAGCACAGTTCAGGCAAATCACGGTTTGTGGTCATTCTCTACAGGCACTTCAAACACAGCATGACAGAGAAGTAATCAGCTTTATTTCAACTCTTATCTTCCTCCTTTATTCTCTGTTGTATTTCTAAAACCTCCATCCATCTAGTCATCCAAGCAAGAAGACTGAAAACAGCCTCTGATGCCTTCTACCCCTTCATTTAATCTACCCCTCACCCACTCCTCCAACTTGGGCTCATGATCATTGCTTGGATGTTTCTGCTTCTCTGTCTCTCTACCTCATTGCTTTAATATAGGCTCTCAGCCTTATAGCTGGTCTTTAATTGCTCTCCTTCTGGTCTTGATCTGCTCAAATTCAACCTCAACAAGCTGTCAGAATGCAATCTCACTATATAACTATGTTGAAAACTCTTCAGTGTTTTTCTTCACTTGGAGCGGAGGTCTTCATCCTTTTACAATTAAAAGCATTCCACAAACAAACCTTTGCATGATGGAGCTTGAGCTTTTAATGTTTAATAATTGAAAAATAATGCATGATGATAAAAATGCTATTAAACATGCATTTAGTCTGCTAAATAGGTTTGCAATTAGCTGATCAATATGGCTTGCAAAATTTTGAAAAATAAAAATGTCTATAAATGTAAGATGTTCTTTTTTTCAATTTACTTTTGTTTATAAGTATGGATTTTCTGATGCATATTTCATATTAACTTATGGTTGCCTGAGGAACTTTGGCCTAATTTGAGAAACTTTGGTTCCTTATTGACCTGGTACAATAAGTTCTTTGTGATCGGCTGATTGTCTGTATTAAATTATTCCCTCTTCTTCCTTACTCACCTAACACCTTCTAGATAAATGTAATTGCAGACAACAAGCTTAATATGGGTGAAATTGTAGCATTTGGTTTATTTGCCTCTCTTGTTTTTTCATTCAAGGCCTTCTGCACTCTTTTTCTAGGATACTTTTTCTAAAACCATGCTTTGGTTATGCAAGAGAAGCATGCAATGACTCCTCTGTTTCTTCCCATATAAACCCTGTTGTCCTCAACAGGGACAGGCTTGTGTTCAAACCCCTCATACGCTGACTCTCCACACCCGTCCAGTCCAGTCTTACATCTCAATATTCCTCAACACCCACACAATCCACTCCAGCAGCCCTGCACATTTTCCTGTGCCTACCATGGTCATACTTCTACTGTATCAGCATTGCTCGTGGAGTCCTCCCCTTCTCTACAACTAAACAATCTTCTGGATTCTGTTCTGCTTTTAAAAATTCTTCAATGACCAACTCAAGCAACTTTTTCTTTAGAAAGTCCACTGGAGAACCTAAAGCCAAATTAATTCCTACTCTGTCTGAACGCCCGTAAATGTTCAGTGAGTCAGATAGCTTGTAGAAAGAGGATAAACCTTGAGTCAGAGATTCCTGGATTTGGATACCAAGTCTGACATTATCAGTTGTGGGCAGATTATTCTATGTTTCAAATACCTCATGCGTAGAATAATATATACCTCAAAGTCTTGGGTCTGAAATAAGAAAGTCTGCTGTTTAAATTACTTGACTATCTCTCTTAAGAACTTTAGAGCACAGAAAGTATTTCTTATACTCCAACTTAGTGGTCAGACTCAGTGAGTTCTCAGTGGGTGACTTGTTGATTGATTAATTTTCATTCAGATATAAAATCTGCACAGACAAAATCCAAGCCACCTAAAGTTTTCTCATAAGAGTAATAGTGTCTACGACTAAATTCAATTTCTGCTTTTTATCTCTAATCCTTTTCACTAATTATGCATACTTCTCTCCTACATTATCTTTTCTCCTGTGTATTTCTCTAACTGTTTTTAACTTTCATAATTCTTTTTCCTTCTTTACTCAGTATTACATTGCATGCTAAGCCCAAAATATTTTTGATATTTGAATCCTATCAATTTTCCCCTGTCATTGAGAATGAATGAGAGACTTGAATATCAGAAATCCAATGATAGCATTGCCATATACAGTTTTTCCTAAAGCACATCATATCCAGAATTTTTTGTTTGAGTTTCTGTTAGAGATATTGATATAGAGGAAGTAAGTAGTAGTTAATAGAAAATGTAACTGGTTTGAAGTTACCTTTTCTTCTTAGTAGTGGGAATTCTGGCTTTCTGAGATGGTGCTTATGAAGATACTGTTATCCATTATTGTGGGAATTCTATATAAAATGGGTGACTCCAGATTAATGCGTATTGCTAGACAGCTACAGTCAAAAAAAAAGGGGCAACTGAGTAGGGATGGTCTTCTTTTGGCAAGCATAAGTGTGTGTGTGTTTGCATATATGTGTGTACGTGTGTTCATGCATTTTCTGTGACATGGAATCATTATGTAGAAAATAATAATCTGTTGCAGAATAGAGTAAAATCTTGCATCAATGAAAGACAGTAAAAAGATAAAAGGAAACAGAGAACCATGAGATTGCAATTCAAATCCTTGTGATTACAAATATAATACTAATAGAACAAACATCTCATATTCTTTGTTCTAGTTTCTGGGACTTCTCCCAGGAGAGACAATTATTATTTGTATCGATTTTAGTTTACAAGCTTTCTCTCTAATGTGCCGATGGATAGCTCCAAACGAGCAAATAATTGTGTATTGTTCAAAAAGACTATGTTTGTCTTTTAACCTGTAAACTTCATAGCCCCAAAGCAAATTAATCTCTTGATTGTGTGTTCCATTACCTACAGTAAATACATTGCCAGAGGGAGTAGAGAGGCAAAATAAAACCTTTCTGAAAACAGAGAAAAAAATGTGGACAAAATCTAATCACTGTTAAGTGCTGAGACTTGTCTATGTTCCCACATCTAGAAAAACTGTAGAAGGTAGACTTAAGCTTACTTTTGTCTACATTTTTCCTCCATATATAACTTAATTATCAATGAAGTAATTTTAATAAGGGAGTAAAAGTAATGCAGAAACTGTACCATTCCTTCTTTCAATTTTTATCTGCAATAATAATCAACCTAAATGGCCCAATTTTTCCAGTACAAAATCTAAAGGCCTATCTTCTATGTGTCCATTTCCTTTTCCTTACTTTGATTATGCAACAAAGCTTGTCTATTTATCTAAAGCTGGTTCATCAGCCCCCTTTCTTTTATTCTGGTCTTCATCCTCTCTCCTATCAAGACTTTGCTCACATAGACACCTTCTATCTCTCTTTTCCATCACAAGTTGCCTCCCCTTCTCCCACCTCCCTATTTCCTCCTTGGTGTTCTCCATCTTGGCCAGTGTCACCAACATCTCCTATCTACTCATTAAAAAACCCAGCAGTCATTCTTGATTCATCACTTTCCACCATCTCCTAGCACCCAAACCATTGTGAAAAGTTTGCTTCCAAAGAACTGTCCATTTCCCCCTTTCTCTCTAGCACAACTCTAGACCAAGCCACCCATATCTGTCAGGCAGACTTTCTTATTTCCCTAATACCTAGGCTTTGCATAACACCCAGAGTAATCTTTTAAAAATGTAAATCAATTCATGTCACTCCTTTGATTTAAACTCTTCCATCCTTCATTGTCCCAACTTCTGCTCTTAGCCTTGACTCACATCACACCTTTCCTTATCCACACAGGTCTTATTTCTTCCTTGAAACATGCTAATAATGCTGCAGTTGGCAATTTGGGTCCCTACACTTTGGGTACATACTGCCTAGAAATCCCTTCCTCAGTTTCTCACAGAGCTGTTCTCTCTCATTCTCCAGCTCAAAGGTCACCACCCCAGTCAAGCTTTACCAACACCATTTTTGAAGTTAGCCCTTGCATGGTCATCTACTCTTACTATCTATCATGCTCTTTTGCTGAAGTTCCTTTATGACACTTGTCAAGAACTGTAGTGATCTGGTTTCATTATTTGCTCACTCATTGATTGACTTTTTGTTCCTACTTGAATGTAAGTCCCAGGCAAGCAGGGATCTTGCCTTTCTTATAATTTTTGTGTCATCATTGTCCAAAAGAGTACCTGGTGCACCCACAGCTACAGACTCTGGTGTGAATGGCATCCTTCAATGCATGTATCTTTCTTTGGTTAATTTATATAATATTTAGCATGTGCTTTTGTGTTTGAATCACAACTGCATTCTATTTTTTCATTTAGTCTAACCAGTATAATGATCTTGGCATTGTATAGACAAAAAGGCCACAAGAGTTCTGAAGAATTCCCATGGCTACCATTTTAAAATCGAAAAAGTTGTCTCCTAATGAATAGAGTGGATTTAAAAGAATTGACCAGTTCCTATGAAGTTATTAGATCTATAAAATTTGAGACAAAGGCACAAAAAATTCAATCAAATGATGTGGCAGCCTAGGTGAAAGGTTGCAAGTTTATGTGGAAAAAAAAATGGCAGAATGAGGTAATGATGTGACTCAAAGGTTGAAAATGGATAGCATTACCACTCTCCTTTAATTTAAGAACTGTAAGATATAGAGCCTAAAAACAGAAGTCAGTCTGACTGTTGGGATTGTGAGAAAAATCACCCTGGATATTTGCAGCTCCAGACCTCATATTCCTGGCCTATATTCTGGTCCTTATATGCCCTTAACCCTGTGAGAAGGTGTATAGCATGATGTAATTGGGTTCTCAACATCCTTAACCACAGGAAGATTTAGGATTAAACATAAACATTTGAAATAGAATCGCATATATAACAAATATTTTTGTGCTAAGGAGGTATTTTTACAAATGTAGTATTTTAGTTAGTTTAAGAGAATTAAAGTAAATAAAACTTAGTAATGTTTAAGATAATCGGTCTTTTTCAAGTAAAATGTTAACCCTGTGATTCTAATTTAGATATGTCATTGAGTAACTGCTTTCAACTTGTAATTTACTAAGACTATGTATTACACTGGGAAATTAAAAATAATTTAAGAATAACCATATTTATAGATTTAATTCTGCTGGTTTTATAAAAAGTATTAGGGTAGATCTTATAAGTCAGCCAAAATACTTAAACAGGAAATGAACTGTATTAAATTTATGAATGCAACTTAAAACATTGAAGGTGTTAGTTTATAAATGAGTCCATTATTAAAAAGTTGTTGGAAATATAAATAGCATAAAATGATTTATATGTTAGCGCTAAAGCTTCAGTACAAAAATAGAGCTCTGAACATTAGAAGCAAATCACGAAATAATTTTGGAACCTGAAATTACCCTTGAGATATCAAGTACAGTGATACAAGAGGTAGTAAGAGATTTGTAGTCATCTGAGAGTTTCTTGAATGAGAAAGCCTCGCTGGAGGCCCAAATAAGTCACATTGTTAGATTGTGAGTTATAGCAGACCCTGAAGAGAAAGGATCCCAAGAAATTATAAGTTTCGGTCCTAGCCCTCAAGTTTGTTCCCTATGGTAGTGTTGTCTGCCCTCAAGTAGCCTGCAGACCAATAGGAAGGTTCTAAGTTGATCTGGAAAACACACACATACCTGCAAACACATGTGTGCACTCTACCTCTTTTGTTCTCATAGAAAATTCTCAAGGTTGAGGCTATTCCCATTTTTAAATGATTCCAAAAAGATTTAGTGGCTTACCAGAGTCATATAGTTAGAAAGTGACAAAAGCAGAATTTGAAACCAGAATTTGAGACTCTAACTCTGAAGCGCTTGCTTTTTTGCACCCTGTTTGCTAATGAGTGAGTGCTTTATTGGGTAAGGCAGCTACAATTATGATCAACCCTTTTTATATGGCAATGCCTTGACCTTGAAATAAGTTGAAAGACCCTCAGGTAGGTAAGTGTGTAAACTTTTCCAGTGTCCATGACTGAAAATAACAAAAATGGATAATAAAAATGACATTTATCTTTCTTCAAATTGTACCAAATGGGCAGACTCTCAGGCAATTGATCTATGGACTGGATTTGCATTTGTGTTTGTTGTTATACTATTTAAAACAATAGATATGTCCTTATGATCACTGTACACTGATAATAATATGCAAAATTGTGATGGCAATTAACTTAAAATTTCAGAAATGTCTCTAAATCCCATAGGATTGTGGGAGAGAATTCTAATAATTTTTAAGCCTAGTATTTCACAGGTGAACTGATTCAGGGGTGTGTGTGTGTGTGTGTGTGTGTGTGTGTGTGTGTGTGGTGTTTTTAAGTCCTCTGTGAAATCTGCATTAGCAAGAAAATGTGAGATCTGCAAAAAGCTCCTGTAGATTGGGGCACTGGTCTTTGTCAGCACAGATCAAAGAGTAATTAACATTTTCAAGGTATTCTTGGTTAGGTTCTTACCTGTTGAAGAGTTAGCCGTATGCCGGATGCTTTTCTGAAGCTTCAGAGGGAACTTATTAGCCTCTTAGACTCTACTTATTTAAATTAAAATGTGAATAATGAACAACAGGACTTTTTATTGGTAGAATGACAAAACTCAAAACTCAGGTCATTTGTATTGGACTCACTATAGCCTTTAACCAATGCTAAATTGGGAAGACACTTGTATGGGTCAGTTCGTCCAATAGTTTTCTGGCCATAGTACCTCAGGGTCATGAAGAGGGTGTTCAGATCAACCTAGAAGATGATCATGTTGAAGAGTCATGTTCAAAGGTCAAAGTTTCCTTTCCTTTTCTTTTTTTTTTTTTTTGAGTCGGAGTCTCACTCTGTCGCCCAGACTGGAGTGCAGTGGCCGCTCCCGGCCACCGCAGCCTCGACCTGCTGGGCTCGGCTATCCTTCTGCCTCAGCCTTCCAAGCAGCTGGAACCACAGGTGCGTGCTACCACGCCCGGCTAATTTTTTTTATTGTAGAGATGAGGTCGCCAAGTTGCCCAGGCGGGTCTCGAACCTGCGGGCTTAGACAATTCACTCACCTCAGCCTCCCAAAGCGTGGGATTACAGGCTGAGCCACCAAGCCCGGCACTTTCCTTTTCTTAACTCTGACCTCTGGTTTGTATAAAATACAACTCTAGCACCGGTGATAAAGGGGGAGACTCACATAAAGCTGGGAGACATGGAAAGTGGCAGAGATGACAGAAGCTTTAGGCCCTGGGGACATTCCAATAGGTCCAATCAAGAACTACCTTTTCACTAAAGCCTGGAAAATAGTTGGGTTAATGGATCCATGCACAGATTCTAATGCCACATTACCCGGATTCAAATCCTGGCCCGACCACTTACTAGCTATGTGACCTTTTAAAATAATTTTTAAAAAGGTTAGCTATTGTTTTCAGCTGTTAAGAAACGTCTCAAAAATTGGATGCACTATGGGAAAGAGTTGTTAGCTGAAGGTGCCCTCGGGATAAGTGTTGCTGTGGATTTTGTAAAACACTGGAGTAATACTCAATAGGAAGGACAACTCAGTTACCTGGAGTAATCTCTCAATTCTTTATGATAAATTTGCCACCAAACATGGTTCCTGATTTGCTTTATTGGTGTATGTGGTTTAGAATTCACCCTTTTGACAAGGATGACTCCAATCAGGGAAAAGATATACATTTGTAGATTATTTGAAGAAGCCAGTTGCATACTTTACTACAGAGTTACATTTTTGCATTAAAAAAGAGAGGAGGAAGCATGTGTTTTTATCATTTAACCAGGCCCTAGTAAGCCTTCTTTTTGGTCTCAATGAGTGAATCCTTGAGCAGCCATAGCAGCATCGCCTGGGAGATGGTTAGAAACAAAGAATCGCAGGCCTTACCCCAGAGCTGCAGCAGTAGAAACGCTGAGGTTCAAACCATCGGTCTACCCTTCCTTCCTTAACCATCAGTCTTGGTTGCGTGTTGGCTTTTATGCACTGCGAAAAATCAGCCTCTAGAAAAGTCATGTCCAAGGTGAGATGCATGCAAGATAATCCATTGGAGTGCAGGAAAAAAATACTGGAACTTACATTTATGTTCTGTACTTATTATGTTCTATTCTACTTTATATTTCAGTGTGTATTATAATGTCCAAAGGTATATATATGTCTGTTATCTATATGCAAGTGTGTGTGTGTGTGTGTGTGTGTGTGTGTGTGTGTGTGTGTATGTGTCGGTGTCTGTGGTTTTCATCAAGGCAGAGTGCTTTTTATTCAGAAGCCTCTTTCCTTGTCTTGTAGATGGCTGTCTTCTTACTGTATCCTCAATGGTTATTACTTGGTCTGTGACATCTGTACCCAAATTTCCTCTTTCTGTTAGGAAGACAGCCATGTTGTATTAGAGGCTGTTCTGAAAAACCTCACTTTAACTTAATGACCTGCTTTGAGATCCTGTCTTCAATGCAGTCACATTCTGAAGTGTTGGGAGTTAGAGTTTTAATAAATGAGTTTTGGGTGACGCAAGTAAGTCTATGACAGTGAATAATGAATTCATCTTTGCTTTATTTTTTTTCCAGATCTACAGCATCAGATCCTATTTGTTTAATGTAGGTTGGTGTTGTG
>CAUYQG010139157.1:0-31115 GCA_963574415.1 Tarsius wallacei | reverse complement strand
CCTGTAATCCCGCGCCTTTGGGAGGCTGAGGTGAGTGGATTGCCTGAGCCCGCGGGTTCGAGACCCACCTGGGCAAGCGAGACCTCATCTCTACAATAATATCAAAAAATCAGCCGGGCGTGGTAGCGCGCACCTGTAGTTCCGGCTACTCGGAAGGCTGAGGCGGAAGGATCGCCGAAGCCCAGCAGGTCGAGGCTGTGGTGGCCGGGAGTGGCCACTGCCCTCCAGTCTGGGCGACAGAGTGAGACTGAGACTCCAACTCAAAAAAAATAAATAAATAAATAAAAAATAAATAATTCAACACAGGCAACTTGATCTATTTTAGCATGACAAGTTAATTAACTATTGCAATCAAACTCAGCATTTAGATATTCAACAGTCAAAAACAATAAGCAATTCAGCTCTACTGCAATTTAATTGGTCAACTATGAGAAGTAGCTCCATTATGTTGAATATCATGCTATTCTCCTGCTGTTACAAATAAAAATATTTTAACAAGATATGCATTTTAATTCAACAGTATGCATTTTTTATGTAATGTCTCATCCTCCTTCCTTATTTATTAGAAGGAGACAAAACATATTTTGTCTAACTTCTGACTCAGGGCTTGGCACAGTGGCTCATGCCTGCAATCTTTGCACTTTGGAAGGCTGAGGTGGGTGGATCATTTGAACTCAGGAGTTCAAGGCAACATAACCAGGCCTCATCTCTTACAAAAAAAAATCAAAAAAATTAGCCAAATGGTGATGAGCACTTGTATTCCCAGCTACTTAGGAAGCTTGGGCAGAAGGATT
This sequence comes from Tarsius wallacei, assembly GCA_963574415.1. Classification (NCBI taxonomy): domain Eukaryota; kingdom Metazoa; phylum Chordata; class Mammalia; order Primates; family Tarsiidae; genus Tarsius; species Tarsius wallacei. The sequence goes on along the minus strand of CAUYQG010139157.1, from coordinate 30,321 downwards.
GCCTGAGCCCAGGCATTTGAGGATGCGGTGAGCTATGATCATGCCCCTGCACTCTAGCCTGGCAGAGTGAGACTCAGACTCAAAAAAATAATAATAATAATTTCAAAAATTCTGCCTCATTATTTTATAAATTAAAAATAAGCCTCATGGAAAGAACATATTCTTCTACTCTTTTTGGATTTTGAATTTCATACAATTAGTACTTGAAATGAGGTTTTCTTTCTTTTCTTTTTCTCTCTCTCTGTCTAATGTGATCTCAGACTGAGTCCCATCTAACCATGAGAGTTTCAAAGCAACTACTTAGAAGGATGATTTTTTTTTCTTTGCAAAAAAGAAAGTCAAGAAAAGTTCTGCTTGTTTTTGAAACTAATCTGACCATCCCAATTTCTAAATCCTACCAGTGTGATATGCAAATATTAGTGCCTTGAGTAACAGAGAGTTTAATCCTATTATAGTCTCAAATTTTTCAGAGTCCTTAGAAATTCTAATTAGTCTTGGTAATCACCTGGCTGCTTTCTTGGATATTATTAGTATCTCCAATGGTTTTGCATCCTTTCATGTAAAAAAATATGATTTTGGCTACAGCTGCTTCCAGGATTCTCTTTTTTCAGCAAAGTGCCACAGCATAATCTCCTTTACTTCAATCTCAGTTTGACTTTTTCTAAAAATATCTAGATCTAGATAAATATTTTGTTGACCATTAGATTAAAATTTAACTATTTGGAAAGTAGTTAAAACTTAATTTGAAACTTAAATGTTTCCAATATTTGTTCTACATTTATCATCAAACATGGTACAAAATAAGCATAAGTGAATTCTTATTTTTAATTGCAGTTTTATATATAAGTAATAGAATCATGTGATCTCTTCAAGTGTGATCAAATTTATTCAGTATTTTTTATGGTGAAGTGAGGACTGGAGCTTACATAAGAGTTCATGCAAAATTATTTCTCAATGTCATACATTGTAAACAGTGTGATTTTGGAGGAATGCCTCCCTGGGATTAGTTATCATTTTCTCAACTTGAGCTACATTTTTTTTTTACATTAGTTGGAAATTCAACTAATTATACATACTTCTGGATGTACTGTTGTAACAATTAACTAAGGAATATTATGTCCCAGTGTAGCAACATGTATATCAATATATCCAGCAATGACTAGCTGCTTACAAATGGTACTTCTTTTTTGTTTTTTCTTTTCCTGTTAGTTTCATTCCGACAAGGTATTGGTCCTACCTGCAGTTTATTTATAAAAGCACTTAAAATTTTTTGTAAGGTTAAGAAATGGGGGCGGGAGGAGGGAAGGAAGGCCTTACAGATTCACGTACCTGAATTTGAATATACCAAATCCTTGCAATATAAGCATGTATCATTTACCAATTTCTTGAGTATCAGTTTACTTTATTCTTATGCTTAAAACAACTCAGTGAGTTGGATCATTAAATTAGATGGTGCATATGTACATGGAGCCTGGCACCTACCGGTATGATCTAGATGCTATTTCTGTTTTCCTGTCTTCCATTATAGAAGGTATTATGGAGAGTGAAATAGAGAACCTGATGATTATTTTACCTTCAATAAATAACATAAACTCCTATTTGAGCAAGAAGAAAATAAGACCCAAAGTGAGCGTCTTTTTAAGCCAGAAATTAGCTTTAATTAAAGGACAAGAATAAAGCAAAATGAATAGACCTAAAAACTCTCTTTGCTCATACTTTATGTGCTTCTTGTTGTTGAGTTTTACAACACATTTCAGTTTTTTTAAATCTACCGGATTACCAAGAAAAAAGAAGCAAACTTTCAAGCATATGTAAACATTTTACTTTTTTATAAGACATTGTGTTGCACATTGCCTTTATGCAATTTTTAAAAAAGATCTCACTATCAAGTACAAATATAAATTCTAAAATATAAATACTTTTTATATTTTAGAAACCACTTAAGTTACAATAACTATAATTATTTTATTTTATATTTTATTTTAAAGATGTGTGGTACAATTCAGGAATTTAACTATAATTAATCAAGAAACATGACTAGTGTAGGGTATAAGAATGCCCCAATTGTTATAATTTTCTTTAAATATATCTATCCTTTCTGGTTCCATATGAATTTTAGAATTTTTTTGTTTTAATTCTGTGAAAAAAGTGGTTGGTAATTTGATAGAAATTCTGTTGAAACTGTAAATTACTTTGAGTAGTATGGTCATTTAAAAAATATTGATTTATACAATCCATAAGCATGGGATGCTTTTTCTTTTGTTTGTGTCCTTTATGCTGTTTTCCATAAGTGTTTTGTAGTTCTCCTTGTAGAGATCTCTCACCTCCTTAGTTATCAGTATAAAGATTTCTCAAAGAACTAAAAGTAGATCTACCATTCAATCTAGTAGTCCTACTACTTGGTATCTACCCAAAGGAAAAGATGTTGTTATACAATAAAGACACCTGCACTCATATATGTTTATCACAGCACAATTCACAATTGCAAAGATATGAAATCCACCTAAATGCTCTACAACTGTTCAGTGGATTAAAAAATATTATATATATACCTACAGTGTGTGTGTGTATATATATATAAATATGTATATATAAATTGTGATAATATATAATATTATTTAGATATAAAAAAGATATATAAAAATAATATCTTTTGCAATAACTTGGATAGAACTGAAGACCATGATCCTAAGTGAAGTAATGTAGGAATTAAAAAACAAACACTACATGTAGTCACTTAAAACTAAGAGTTAAGCTATGGGTCTGCAAAGGGATATAGTGGACATTGGAGATTCAGAAGGAGGAAGGGGCCAGGAGGAATGAAAAAAATCATCTATTGGGCATAACGTACTCTAGTGGGGGTGACAGGAGCACTTAAATTCCAGACTCCTTCATCACTGTGCAATACATCCATGTAACTAAAGACCATTTGTACTCCTAAAGCTCTTGAAATGTTTAAAATTAGAATTAAAATAAAATAAAAATAAAAATATATCTCCTTTGAAAATGTATTTTACAAAAATTTCTGCCTGTAGCTAAAACTCTTGTTCTTCAGAAAAATTAAGAGATTAGGGTAGCTTTTGGTCTTTTGAAGTGGCTTTCATAATTTTCTATCTTCTTTTATAAAAGTTTCAATAAAAGTAAAGCATATTTGATAGTTCATAAACAAAATAAAAAGAGAAACCTTGGTAGTATTTCAATATATCTAATAGAAATATTCTAAGACCAATATAACTTCCTATTAAACATTTATCAAGAAAGCTTAGAAATTCTAATCAGAAGGAAAAGAGAACTAGTGTAATTACCAAACATATTTTTGTATAACCTTTCTCTGGACAATGTGTTGTGGAAGATTAAGTATGACTGCTAATTCACTGATGTTATTTCCATCAAGAAATAATGGTTACTTCTCCTACTACCTTAGAAATAGGGCATGGTAAAAGTGATACTATGTTATTTCTCGTTCTAGGCTTTATCAGAACAGTTTCCACATCAATCTCTTGAGGCCCTAAGGCACTACTTAAGATGTCCAATGAGTTTGATGAAGGGTCCACATGGAGAGGCTCTGAAAGTCAATGGAGAAAGAAAGTGACCCAGTTGAGTTCAGCTTTCAGTCATCCATGCCAAGGAAACAGCAATCTGGGTGAAGTGGTCCTAAATCTTCAAGTTTACTTATCCACCAGTTGAATACCATAGAAAGACTCTATCTTAGTCTGCTTTCTGTTGTTCATAACAGAATACATGAAACTGGGTATTTCTCACAGTTATGGAGGCCAAGAAGTCCAAGATCAAGTGGACCCATCTAGTGAGGAACTCCTTATTCTCGGGACTCTCTGTAGAGTGAGTTGGCACAGAGAAACAGATGATAAAGGGCCTCAGCATGATAGTTCACATTGCTCTTCCTCCTCTTGAAAGTCACCAGTCCCAGTCTCTTGATAACCCACTCATCCATTAACCCATGAATCTATTAGTCTGTGAATGGGTTTATCCATTCATGAGGGCAGAACCCTTATGACTCAATTACCACATAAAAACCTCAACTTCTCTATACTGCTACAATGGGAATTAAGTTTTAGCATGTGTTTAAAGGGAACCTATATTCAAATTGCAGTATTTTTCTCCTGTACCCCCAAAACTCATGTTCTTCTCACATGCAAATACATGTATTCTGTCCCCATAACTTTAGTCTTAACTCATTTTAGCATCAACTCAAAAGTCCAAAGAAGTCCCATTTGTGAAATAAAAACAAGTTATCTACTTCCACGATATAGTGGTGGGACTGACATAAGGTATATAATCCCATTTGAAAAGTGGGAAATAGGCCATGTCAACTCAAAGAAATGGAGGCAAAATTCATATAAGTAGAGTTTATTTGGACAGAAGTTGAGGACTGCAACCTGGGTAATTTATCAGTTAATCTATAAACTATAGGAAAAAAATTAAAAATAAAAAATATGCCTTTAAACAGTTAACCTTTGGCATAGCTTAGAGGGAAATGGCTGAAGTGTTAGGCTTATGATTCTTTGGGTTTGACAGATTTTGCATACAGAATATTCCTCAGACTGCTATGACTCACATCTATTTCTGTGCCAAAAGAAAGGGGAAACAGTCCAAAAATAAGTCTATATCCCAAGAGGACAAATGTTAACCCTTAAATCTGGAACACAATCTCCCTTGATTTCATGTCCTGCATGTTGTTCTCAAGGCTTTGAGCCACTCCTCACCCATGGCTTCCTTGGGTTCAGCTCATTCTTCAGCTTTCCTATGCTAGTGTCTCACGTCGGTAGCTCTACAGTTGTGGGATCTCAATGGTAGCCCCACTTCCATGGCTCCACTAGTTGTTGCACTGGTGGAGACCCTCTGCAATAGGCTTAACTCCACATTTTTGTTTCACATTGCACTATCTAGGCCTCTCTGTGGTCTTCAATCCCTCAATAAGTTGTTTCTCCCTGGGTCCACAAGTTGTTCAATACATCATTTGAAATCTAGGTGAAAGTTGCCATGCCTCCATAGCTCTTGCATTCTTGGAACTACAGAATTCACACCACATGGATGCCTCCAAGGTTTATAGTTTTTACCTCTTGGAGTGGCAGGTTGTGCCACATGTGGGCTGTTTCAGCCACAACTGGAGTGGCTGAAGAGTGCTGTGCTAAAATGCAGGGAGCAGAGATTTAAGGGGGCACTGGGCAGCAAGTTTTTGGGGGGCACCCTAGGTCTATGCCCTAAAACTCTTCTGCTCTCCTAGGCCCCTGGGCCTATGATAATAGGGACAGCCTCAAAAATCACTGAAATACCTTCAAGATCCTTCTTCCATTCTCTTGATGATTCCATCTCTCTGTACAAATCTTTGCAAAAGGTCACTGGACCACATCCTTGATTTTTCTCTTTCAGCATGCTTTTTCACTCTTCATGTGGCCAGGCTGAGTTTTCCAAACCTTCATGCTTTGCTTACCTTTTGATCACAAATTCCATATTTGAGTCATGTTTTCTCTCTCACAGCTTAACACCAACAGTTAAAAGTAGCCATGCAGCAGCCAGAATGCTTTGCTGTTAGGTATTTCTGCCAGATATTCTAATCCATTTATCTTTAATTCTGAATTCCATGAAGCCCTACATTTCACACAATGCAGTCAATTTCTTTGCCATTTTATAGCAAAGGTGGCCTTTACCCCAGTTTTTGATAACTTGTTCCTCAGTTCCATCTGAAACCTCATCAGAATGAACTTTACTATCCATATTTCTATCAGCAGCCATTTAACCAATTTCTAAAGAGTTTCAAACATTTCTTAGTCATCTTATATTCTAAGCCCTCACCAGAATCTGGGCTTTTTTTAGCCTGCACCTCCTCCAAATTCTTCCAGCTTCTGACCACTACCCAGTTCTTAAACTTCTTTCACATTTTTAAGTATGAGGGAGACAAAAAAAAAATCCCAGAATGTATGTATAAAAGTTGTGTATTTATTCTTACATGTTTAAACTTCAGTCACCTTAAAAATACTCCCTGTTTGATGTAATCCACCTATCAAGATGCCATTTCCACAGCTCAAAACAGTGTTTGAACTTCTCAAATTTGATGCTTTTCACTACTTCTGCCATTTTTTGTTTCACCTATTCCACATTGGCAAAATGTTTCCCTTTGAAAACTTTTACATCCAGGTAAACAAACAAAAAAAAGTCACCTGGGGTAAGACTGGGTGAACAGGGAGGTTGGGGCAGGTGGGTCTGCTTTTGGTCAAAAATTGCTGAACAGTGCAGCGTGGACAGGTGTGCTCATAAATCATCCATCATGAAATGGGCAAACACATTGAAAGAATCTTCAAAAAATCTCACTGAAGCCAAATGAAACCTTGAAAAACAATTCCAACTAACTGGTACACTAATGCCAATGCATTCCTAAAACACTCACCTAGCAGGGGAAGCCTGTACTACAAGAGGACCTGCTCTCCAAAAAATAATTCCTGAATTTTTTGGGTTCTTCTCGTATTTCTTATCTGCAACACACCATTTATCAGTAAAATGGCCATCATAAAAATACCTTCGTAACATTAATAAAAGGCCACAAGTTTAGAATTTTGAAAGGAGTCTGAGTTATGTCATGTCCTGACCCCAAGCAGTGGGGAGAAAGGGAGCTGACTGCAAGTATGATTAGATTTCTCTCTCATCTATCTATATCTATCTATCTATTGATCATCTAAATATCTATCATCTATATATCTGTCTATCTATCTTTATTTTAGATTCAGGGGCCATACATGCATGTTTGTTACACAGACATATTGTGTAATGGTGGGGATTGGGTCTCAAATGGTCCAACTCCCAGATGGTGAACATTGTACCCCACAGGCAATTTCTGAACCCTAACCCCACTTACTACCTCTCCCATTATTGGTGTCCTCAGTGTCTGTTATTTCCATTTTTGTGACCATTTGACTTCCACATATGAGTGAGAACATGTGTGTTTGGTTTTCTTTTTCGGAGTCAGTTCACTTTGTATGATGTCCTCTAGCTCCATTCATGTTGTTGCAAAGGACAAGATTTCATTCTTTTTTATGACTACACAGTATTTCATAGTGCATATATGCCACATATTCTTTGTTCAGTTTTGGTGGGTACTTAGGCTGGTTCCATGATTTTGTTATTGTGAATAGTGCTGCAATGAACATATGAGTACAGGTATCTTTATTAATATATTGATAAATTTTCCTCTGGGTAGATCTTTAGTAGGATGGCTGGGCCAGAGGGCAGTTCAATTTTTAATTCTTTGAGAAATCTTCATACGGTTGTCCATATAGGTTGAACTAGTTGACAATTCCACCAACAGTATATATGTGCTTCTTCTCCATAATCACCCCCACATCTTTTGTTCTTTGACTTTTTAATAGTAGCCATTCTGCCTGGTGTGGGGTATTATCTCATTGCGTTTTTAATTAAAATTTCTCTGATTATTAGTAATATTGAGAATTTTTTCATATATTTGTTGGTCACTTGTGTATCTTCTTTGGTGAAATCTCTATTGTATTTTTCCCACTTTTTGGTGGGATTGTGTGTGTGTGTGTGTGTGTGTGTGTGTGTGTGTGTGTGTGTTGCACTATTTGAATTCCTTATAGATTCTGAATATTGGCCATTTGTCTGAGGCATAATTTGCAAATATTATTTCTCATTTAGTAGTGTTTCTGTTCACTCTATTGATTATTTCTTTTGCAGTGCAGAAACTTTTTAGTTTAACTCCCATTTGTTTATTTTAGTTTTTATTGCAATTCCTCCTAGGGTCTTTGTCATAAATTCTTTGTCCAAACCAATGTCCAGAAGAGTGTTTCCTAGGTTTTCTCCTAGGATTTTTATAGTTTCAGATCTTACATTTAAGCTCTTTATCCAGCTTGAGTTAATTTTTGTATATTGTGAGTGATAGGGGTCCAGTTTCATTTTTCTGCATGTGACTAGCTGATTTTCCTAGCACCATTTATTGAATAGAGTGTCCTTTCTCCATTGTTTATTTTTGTCAGCTTTGTAGAAGATTAGTTGGCTGTAAGGTTGTGGTTCTATTTCTGGACTCTCTATTCCTTTCCATTGGTCATTCTTTCTATTCTTTTACCAGTTCCATGCTGTTCTAGTTACATAATTTGAAGCCAGGTTGTGTGATACTTTTGTGATTGGTCTTTTTACTTAAAATTGTTTTGGTTATACAGGATTTTGTTCTTGTTGTTATTCCATGTAAACTTTAAGTTTTTTTTTCTAGTTCTGGGAAGAACAAAGTTGGTATTTTGATTGGAATTGCATTGAACCTGTAGATTGCTTTGCACAGTATGGTCATTTATACAATACTGAGTCTTCCAATCCATGAACATGGGATGTTTTTCCATTTGTGTTGTCTACAATTTGTTTCATCAGTGTTTTGTAGTTCTCCTTGGAGAAATTTTTCACTTCCTTAGGTGTAGTACTAGGTATTTTATTTTATTTTATGACTAGTGTAAATGGAATTGAGTTCTTGGTTTAGTTCTCAACTTGAGTATTGCTGTCATATAGGAATGATACTGACTTTTTTACAATAATTTTGTATTCTGAGACTTTACTAAAGTCGTTTATCAGGTCTAGAAGCTTTTGGGGAGGAGTCTTCAGAGTTTTCAGTATGCAATTATGTCATTCACGAACAGGAATAGTTTGACTTCCTCCTTGCCAATTTGTATATATTTTTTTAATTTCTCTTGCTGGATGTCTCTTGCTAAGACTTCCAATACAATGTTGAATACTAGTGGTGAAGTCCTTTCCAGACAAACAAACACAATGGGAATTTGTCACCACTAAGCTGGCTCTACAAGAGATACTCAAAGGGGGTCTAAACTTGGGAATGAAACAACAACTCTCACTCTGACAAAAGAGCACACAAGTTCAAGGCTCACAGTGCCTATAAAGCAAATACACATTAGAATTCCCAAGTTGATTAGCTTACAACACAATGGAAGAAGCAGAATCTCACATATCAATATTAACTCTGAATACAAATGGGTTAAATGCTCCAATAAAAGAATGAGATTGGCAAACTAGGTGAAAAGAAACAAGACTCAACCATATGCTTCCTACAAAAGACCCACCTACTGGCCAGAGACAGTCACAGACCTGAAGTTAATAGTGGAAAGAGATATCAGGTGAATGGAAAATAAAAACTAGCAGGAAAAGCTATCTTCATATCAGATTACACAGACTTTAAAACAAAAATAGTAAAGAAAAACAAAGATGGTCATTATATAATTATAAAGGGTATAATTCAATAAGAAGATTTAATCATTTAAACATATGCACACCAAATACCAGAGTACCCAAATTGATGAAGCAAATAGCACTTGACCTTAGAAAACCTATCAGTAGCAACACCATAATAGTGCTTGACTTCAACACCCCACTGACATCACTAGACAGATCACTGAAGGAGAAAAGTAATAAATAAACATTGGACTTAGACAGGACCAAAGACTAAATGGACCTAACAGATATCTACAGAACTTTTCACATGATTGTAGAATATACATTCTTCTTATCTCTACACAGAAAATTCTCCAAAATAGACCACATGCCTGACCATTAAAGCAAGTCTTAATAAATTTAAAAACTTCAAAACTATGCTAATAATCTTCTCACACCACAGTGGAATAAAATTAGAAATTAACACTAAGAGAAGCTCCCAAAACTACACCACTACATGGAAACTGAACAACTCTGTCTTGAGTGACCCTTGGGTAAACAATGAAATTAAGGCAGAAATAAAACAATGTATTGAAACAAATGAAAATCAGGTTACCATATACTAAAACCTCTGGGACACATCAAAAGCTGTTATGAGAAGAAAGTTTATGGCATTAAAAGCCTACATCAAAAAAATAGAGCAATCATAAATTAATAGATTAACCTTGCACCTCAAGGAACTAGAGGAAAAACAAGAGCATTCTAAACCTAAATCAGGCAGAAGAAAAGAAATAACAAAAATCAGATCAGAGCAAAATGAGATTGAATTAAAAAAATAAATACAGAGGATCAATTAATCAAAAAGTTGGTTTTTTGAAAGGATAAAGAAAATCTATAGATCGCTAACTAGAATAACCAAGATAAAAGAGAAAACTAGAATAAGTTAAATTAGAAATGACAAAGGTGACATGACAACTGATACCACAGTAATAAAAAACTGCTATGAATATCTCTATGGCAACAAACTGGAAAACACAGAGAACATGGATAAATTCCTGGAAACACAACCTCCCAAGACTGAATTATGAAGAAAGAGATACCCTGAATAGACCAATAATGAGAAATGAAATGGAATCAGTAATTTTTTAAAAATCTCCCAACAACAAAAATGTTGTTGAATTTTTAAAAAATCTCCCAACAACAAAAATGTAGATGAATTCACAGTCAAATTTTATCAGACATACAAAGAAGACCTGGTACCAATCCTACTGAAACTACTCCAGAAAACCAAGAAGGATTGACTCCTCCTTAACTCATTCTGTAAAACCAGTATCACACTGATACCAAAATTAGGCAAGGACACAACAATAAAATTAGACTACAGGCCAATTTCCCTGATGAATAAAGCCACTAAAGTCTTTACAAAATACTAGCAAACCAAATTCAACAGCATTTCAAAAAAATTATTCATCATGAGCAAGTGGATTTTATTCTAGGGATGCATGGATAATTAAATACCCACAAATCAAAAAGCATGATTCACCACATAAACAGAAGAAAAAATAAAAGCCACATGATCATCTCAACAGATGCAAAAAAGGCATTCAATAAAATCCAACATCCCTGCATGATAAAAAAAAACAAAAAAAAAACAACACCTTAACAAGCTGGGCATCGAAGGAACATATCTCATAATAATAAGAGCCATGTACAACAAACCCACAGTCAACTTAATACTAAAATGGGAAAAAAATGGAAAACACTCCCCTTCAGAACAGGAACAATACAGAGATGAGCTTATTTTATCTTTAAAAACAATGAGCCTTTAGGTCATGCAGACCTCCCTGATGGCATCCAGAGGTTTGATTGGCTGAAGGACATCAGCAACTTTGATGACCCTTTTACATACCTTCCATAGTTAAACAACCATTGTTTACAATATTTGTAACTTCCCCAATTGCTTCTATTGATAACATAACCCTGATATTAGTCTTTAAGACATTTTTCAGACTGCTTCTGGTGGACACACTGACACCACTCAGACATGTGATCCATACTAAAGAGCTAACTCAGCAGGCCCTATGACCACCCCCTATCCAGATACTGGCTCTGCTCATGAAGACAGTTTTGACATTTCTAAGACTTTATCCCCAACCAATCAGGAGCACCCATTGTCTAGTCCTCTGCCCACTAAATTATTCCTAAAAACAACAAACAAACAAACAAAAACCTAAAATTCTCTGGGAGACAAATTTGTGGTGTATCGCTCATCCTCCTTACTCAGCTGCCTTGCAATTATTAAGCCCTGTCTCTATTGCAACACTGCTGTCTTGGTACATTGGGTCTTTTCTATGCAGCAGGCATTAAGAACCCAGTCAGGATGCAACATTGGTAGTGATTTTCTGTTGCTTATAACAGAACATTTGAAACTGGGTAATTTAGACAAAAAAGGTAACTTATTTCTTGCCTTTATGGAGGCTGAGAATTCCAAAGTCAAAGGGCCAGATCTGATGAAAACCTTCTTGTTGGTGGGGACTCTGCAGAGTCCTGAGGTTGTACAGGGCATCACTTGCCTAGAGGACTGAGCATTCTAGTTCAGGTATCTCTTCTTAGAAAGACAACAGTCTCAGTCCTATCAACCTGTTAATTCATTTACCCATTAATCTATTAATTCATTAATCCATGAATGAATTAATCTATTAATGAGCACTCAATCACCTCTTAAAGTTCCACTTCTCAATACTGTTACATTGGAGATTAAGTCTCAACATGAGTTTTGGAGGAGACAAACATTCAAACCATACAGACTTTTAAAAATGTTAGATGGAGCAGAAGAATCATTTGTCTGAGCTCTGCTCAAGTTCCTGACCAATCAAATGATGAAAAATAATAACACGGTTTTTTACTAGGACAGTAAGAGTAGCTTTTTGCACTATAATAGATTTTTTTAAATGTGGAAGAAAAACTTTTTTCTGGTTATAGTTATGTAACACATTAACTATTAAAATAGTAATTGCAAAACAATTTATACAAACGTGTTCACTTGAGTAGATTAACTAGCCAAGATTGATTAATCTTTGCTATATCATTTGTCTTCACTATTTTTATTTATAGAACTAACCTATTGGAAAGAATATAAGATGACAAAGGAAAATAGGAAATTTAGGGAAGCAACATTAATTATTTTATGAGAAAACATTTACTAGGCTGTTGCTGTGGTTGAATGTTTTTTTTCTCCTCTATAATTCATGTGTTAGAATCTTAGTCTTTAATGCAACTGTATTGGGAAATAAGGTCTTCTGGGAAGTGTTTAGGTCATGAGACTATCACTATCATAAATAAATTAATGATGCTATAAAATGGCCTTGACAGAGTGGGTTATCTTCTTCTCCTTTGCATGTGAGGACTTAGTGTTAGTCCTGTCTTGTCTTTCCGCCTTTTGCCAGGTAAGGATGCAGCAAGAAGGTCCTCATCAGATGCTGGCAACTTATCTTGAATTTCCCAATCCTATGAAAGACTATGAGAGAATACATTTTTGTTCTCTATAAATTAGCCAGTACCAGATATTTTTACAGTAGCACAAAACAGACTAATATAACTGTCCGCCAAAAAAAAAAAAAAAAAAATCCAAGATAAAAGATTTACTTTGCCACTCATTAGCTTGGAGATTTTGAGTAAGTCACTACTTTTGTGGGTCATCTATAAAATAAACTTGTTACATTGCCTATTCATTGGTAACTTCCGACTCTATTTGAAAAATATCTAAGCTTATATTGTGTCATTAGGTTACAAATGTTTGAAAAATGTTACAATAACAATAGTACTAAATCTGGGAGGTTTTAGAGCAAATAACTTCCCCAACACTAAGTGCAGCATCTTAGAAATTCTTGGCTTTCTTCATATTCCATCCTCCTAGACTAACCTTTGGTATTACAGAAAAGAGTCAATGTATGCTGCTTGATCCTCAAGTGTTGAATTGTCAGATAATAGCTGTAGCTTAGAGAATGCTTACTCATATCTTATTTATTACAGAGGCTGTATTTTCTTATAGTTCATGTGTGCATTCAAGTATATAAATAATTTGTAATTGTCTGTTAATGTGATGCCTTTTACGTAATCGCCATGCTTTGAGGTTACTTGTAATAGAGTCAAAGTTATAAAACAATATTAGGATAATTTTAAATATATTGTTAGCTAAGATAATGTCTAACATAATTGGGAGCATGAGTTTGAAAAAAAATATTGTTACTGCACATGAGTTTTACATTTAGACTCAGGTAAATCTGTTGCATTGTAGATTTCACACTAGCATTTCCTGTCTCCTTGCCTTCATTTAAGGTGACACTTTGATCAAAGGTGGCAAAGCATGAAATTATGGCCAGATGTAAAAATGTCTCATGCTATTTCTAAGTCCTCCTGCAGTTGGAAAATTTCCTGATTATCTGGACCCACCATGGGAATTAAAATTCAGTGTGCCTGACATTACAGCATGTTTTAACAAGAGCACAATTATATTCCTACCCTGTTCCAATATAGAGTTGCCTAGTCAGAATTGTTAGACAAGTCCATAGAGGATAGAAACTGTCACCAAGCATCAGCTCACACGGGAGAGTAAAATGAAGTCAATGATTTCTTCCTTTATAAAAATAACTAATTGTATTTTATTTAAAAACAGGTGCTCCGAGGCCTGGAGCAAGCCCTGAGAATGTAAGAAAATCAGTCTATTTTCAAATTACATAGTGACATCTATTACTTTATATAATAAAAACCGTTACTACTTCCTTTTTTAAAAGTATTCTAGGACATTTGCAGCAACTGTCATAATCATGAAAAATAAGTCATTTTGAAAATATGTCTGCAAAATTACCAGATTTATTTTTATGAAGGAAGGAAGCTCCTTCGTGAGCATCATTTTTACTGAAAAATATTGATAGGTGTTCACTATTTCATACCAGGCAATTTGCTAGGCTCCAGGGTACAAGAAATAAGCAAATATAGTTCCTGCCTTCAAGGAACTCACAAACTAGCAGAGGGGACAGAAATGAAAATAAAATTAATTCCATAGTAAGAAAGAAAAAAAACTAAGAAAATAATTATATCACCAAGAAGATAAGGGTATCTCATTGTTACCTACTGTAATGCCTACCTGACATAGCCAAATTTCAACCCCATCCTAACTCTGCTTGTCTTTAAGAAACAGAATGGCCTGCAAACAGACATTCCCCTGCAAACAGACCAGAATGGTTAAACTGGTGAAATTCAAGATGGCAGGCCACCTAACCTCTGAAGAACCTCTCAATTCCTTTTACTAATATGCCTTACATACTAAATGACATATCTCTCAGAAGGCCATGACAGGAAATGCTGGACCATAAAAGGAGAGAAAAGGGACATTATTTGAATTTCAAGAAATTTCCACCCATTCCCCGAAAAGATGTGAATACTCATCTCTTTGCTTTTAATGGTCAATCCCTTCATTAAAGAAATCTTATATTTTAACCCCTTCACTGGCCACCTGGTGAGAAGTTGATTTGTGAACCACATTCCCACTTTTCCATTTTGTGGCCATAGAATTAAAGACTATCCTGTTTGACTCCCACTTTCAGTTTTTGTATATTGGCTTTGTAACATGGGACAGGAAAAAATCCCATTTTGGGGGCAAAGCCGATTTTATCGGTAACATAATAACACAGAATCAGGGTGCTGAGCTGCAAAATACCAACTGCAGAAAACTTATCTGTAAAAAATAGTAATGATTTCTAAAAATTTCTTTGTTGTGAAAAGATAAAATTAAAGTCTGTTAATTTAGTTATTTAGAATGATTTCTGATAGATGTATATCTTCTAAATTCAGGAACCAATTCAATTCACTAAAAAAGCTTGACATTATCAACAACAAAAAATAAGACTGGTTTTTTACTCTAGTATTATTGATTCTTGGTGTTTATACTTATGGGGGAAAAAATAACAATTCCAATACAAGGAAAGCTAAAGAGTTGGAAAAACACAGATTTGTGAGGTGTCTCAGCAGCTTCATGGTAGAATGGTGGACATATGCAGAGGGATCTAAGCTGTTAATTTACTTCCACTAAAGGAGCTCAGCATTCATTTGCATTAGATATTGAGCATAAACAAAAGACTTATTTGAAGAGAGAGTCACACTGACTATTTCTCTCTACAAATTTAGTACTGTGATAAAAGTTTCCGTTTCTATGGTAGCAAGAACAGTTCAATCCCACTGCAAAATTGACCCAAAATTTGTAACTTTACTTGTTTTGTTTCCTTCTAAAAATTATGGTTTCACTCATTTTGTAGGTAGGAGAGTACCAAGTATTCAAATATCTCTGCCTTTTATTTCTTCATTGGTTTTCTCTACCTTCAATTTGACTGATCTGAACAATTTTTCCTGAGTTTATGACTATAACTCTTTTCTATTGGTTACTTTTGATAAATCTCCTTCTCTTATGTAAAAGAGAACTATCTTATTTCACCTTTCATAAACACTTTGTACTCAATATGCCACTGAGGATCAAACAACAAATGAGAAAATGAAGAAATTTAAATAGCAAAACACCATCTTGTGATAATTTGAAAAATTATATCTCCTGTTCTCAAGAAATATTTAGGCTCATAAGGGAAACCAAATAAACATGGGTTGGTGGATTATATGGAATTTTCTTAAAGAAATGTAATGTCCCAATCTTGACTAGGAAAAAACAGAAGTGAAAATGAGAAGGAAGTTAAAAAGCTTGAATGAAATATTTTGAGTGAAGTGGAGAAAACCTTGTACTCAGCCTATGCCACCCCCTCCCCCAAGTCTTGGCAAATTTACTATACCAGGCAAATTAAAAAAAAGTTTAACCAAAAGAAGTAGTCCTTTATTTCTAATGGTGTAGTCTTGAGGATGAATAAGCCAATTAGAAATGAGTTGTCAATTCTTATGTGGCAAAATTCTGAAAACAGAAAGCAGAAAGGAGTCAACTGAGTGCTAGTCACAACCTGGGAATGCTCTAATGTACTCTTTGTTTTGAAATGATGTTTTAAATGTTATTAGGGCAAACACTTTGAACTATCACTGCACTCACACAATCTAAAAATATTTGGCTAAGACAAAATTTTGGGGTGTGCATTTGTTTCTTGTACACTATATAAAAAATCAAATGAGTTTTTTCATTACAGAAAACAGGATACCTATGTAGGCACACAGTAGTACATCTAGCAATGTGTTTTTAATATTTATTATGTAAACTAGGTTGTGTATAATAAGTGGCTTAAAACTGCTTTGCGTTGTAAACTAACCCATTCACATTGTCAAAAAGAAATAAAACTGGAAATAAAATACCAACTTCAAACAATTGTTGATATAATGCTGTATACTTAGAATAAAAAATAATTTTTAAAAATAAAGCTAAACCATGATTTAAGAAGTAATTCCGCTAGAAGTTATCCTCATTTTCTGTTTCTACCCAGATCTTACCAGTGAAGACAGAGAGTAGCAGATTAACTAAATGTTATAGTTAGGATAAGTCTGCAAAACTTTAGTCTTATAGGCAATACTTCTTGGATCTAACACAGAAAGCAAATGAAGAGAAATTAGAAAAATTAGTAAATAATACATAATTTTATTAGGTATGCCTTGAAATTCTTTTTTTCCTGGATTCTGGCTGACAATACATTTAAGTCTAAAATAACTAATTCTGATTCTCAATCAAAAGCATATATACTGCATAAAATGGCAAATATTTTCGTGTATAAACTTAGTTGTATTATTTCCACATTACCGCTGTTTTCTGTGACTAAGAAAACAGTGTAGCATTTCATTGCCATGCTTCTTAGCTCTAAAATATTATATTCAGGGCATTAGTTCCTGTAAAAAAGAAAAGAATTAGGTAAACCATCTCCTGTGTTCACTGAATGAGAATATTTCATTTTTATTATTGTCAATGTTTTTTTAAAAAATCATGATAGCATACATAGTATTTGGTGAGTGGAGAACATTTGGTGAGTGGAAAACAATACAATTGAGACAGCAGCAATAAAGTAGTTGAATTTCAGAACAACATAAAAGCATTAAAGACATTCACAAAGTTTTTGTAAATTAAAGAAAAAATGATATTATAAATTGCAATAACAAAAAAATTGCAAACTTGATAAAACCAATGCTATCTCCACTGAATCAAGCATACTATTATCTCTACTAATTTGTGAAAATTGAACATTTTAAATTATTTTGGATAAAATAATTGGTCATATTGCACAACAATAAACATTTAAGAAATATAGTTAATAATTAGTTGGAAAGAAATGATGGTAAAATCACCATATAACAAACTTCTAATAAAAATGGCTTTTTAAAATACTTGGTTTAAAAACTTGACTAAAATCTCAGATCTTGGTTTCTAAACACCATTCTACATTAAAAGAAACACAGTCTCCTTGGATAAATTATTGATTTCAGGAGTAGGGCAGGAAAAATTGAAGATAAATCCGGAACACATTGTGATTTTAGAAAGTAAAGAAAATAAATTAAAAAATTAGAACACAAGAGCTAAACCAAAGGTGTTCTTAGTGGCCAAAACTGGAAAAATTTTAACAAGATACATGGCGATAGTGTGCTTGTCAATCCATGGAGTAAAATCAATAAAGTAAATATTGATGAGGCCATACTGATAAAAAGAAAATTTTAAAGTATTTACGAAATCGGGCGTGATGGCTCATGCCTGTAATCCCAGTACTTTGGGAGGCTGAGGCAAGGGGATTGCCTGAGTCCACGTGTTCGAGATCAGCCTGGGCAACTGAGCAAGACCTTGTCTCTACAATAAATAAAATAAAATTTAAAAATTAGCCGAGGACGGGCTCGGTGGCTCAGCCTGTAATCTCGCGCTTTGGGAGGCCGAGGTGAGTGAATTGTCTGAGCCCGCGGGTTCGAGACCCGCCTGGGCAACTTGGTGAGACCTCATCTCCACAATAAATCAAAAACTAGCTGGGCGTGGTAGTGCGCACCTGTAGTTCCAGCTACTAGGAAGGCTGAGGCGGAAGGATCGCTGGAGCCTAGCAGGTCGAAGCTGCGGTGGCTGGGAGCGGCCACCGCGCTCCAGTCTGGGCGACAGAGTGAGACTCCAACTGAAAAAAAAAAAGAAAAAAAAAATTAGCCGAGTGTGGTGGTGCATGCCTGTAGCTCCAACTACTTGAAAGGCTGAGGCGTAAGGATCGCCTGAGCCCAGAAGGTTGCATTTCAGCCTGGGTGGCAAAGTGAGACTGTGACTTTAAAAAAAATAAAAAAAATGTATTTACGTGAGTGGAAACTGTTCTTTATTATGAAAGAAGTACAATTAATACATTAAAAATGAAAATAAAATAAAACTGCTCTTTTTTATGAAAGAAGTATAATTAAAGATTTTAAAAAGAGAATTAAATAAAAGAAAACTGCTCTTATTATGAAAGTACAATTAATAAATTAAAAAGTGAAAACAAAATTTAAAATCTTCATTAAGCAAACACCACAGTGATAATTGTTGAAGACAGATGAATAGTAAAATTAGTGAAATTTTGTAGAGAAACAGGATATTAAGATAGCCTCAAAGTTCCTCCTCCCAGCTACTCATACTGCAAATAGAAAGACAGTAACTTTATGTTGAACAATCATGGTAGTCATGGCCTTAACCAAGTTAACATTGATAATATCATTAATAATGACATATCAACATCATAAGGCCTTTGATATAAAGTAATTAAGACACAAAAATACATCACCTCATTTTAATAATGAGAACATAGAAAAACAGAAAACAAATTTATGGACACTCAAAAAAATAACTGACTCTTTAAAAGTGTCACTAAAGACAGGAAAGAACTATCACAGATTGGAAGAAACTAAGGAGAAATAGATAAGATCCTGTTGAAAGAGATCATTAGGAACAAAACTGATACAACTGATTGAAAAACTCTATTTAGTAAAAGTATTGAATTGGCATTAATTTCCTGGTTTTGACAATTGTACCATGATCATGTAAGATGTTCACCTTAGGGAAAGCTGAGTGGAGAATTCTCTGTAACTTTTCTGTGAATCTAAAATTAGTTCAAAATGAACAAGCTTGTTATATTTCAACAATGAAATAAAACCCCTGCAAAAAGTCAATAGATACAATAGGATAAAAATTCAAAAATAAAAGTAGGAGAAATTAAAATTCAATAACACTCATTGAGGCAGATCCTATACATGAAAAACAGAGCAGTAGAAGAAAACAAGATGTTATTAGATTTAGAGGTGCATAATTATTCAAAATGTAGAAAATAAAGAAGCAAAAAAATCATGAAACGTGTCCAATTCAATTTTTGAATTATTTAACACTGTAGTTACCAATGATATATACACGTTCATTACATTTTCACTATCATTTAGATTCAAAAGTGAAATGAAAATAATTATATTAAATTATTTTAAACTTTATGTAGAAGGAAAAATATCAAAATAGCTAAACAATTTTTAAAAATTTTATTGAGGAATAATTTACACGTTATAAAATCTACATATTGTAAATGTGCTGTTCAATAATTTTTAGTAAATTTGTAAAGTTGCGCCCCCAACACCACAAATCAGTTTTAGAACATTTTCACTACTCCAAAAATTCTCCTCATGCCCTTTGCTTTCCACACATCCAGGCAACCACTGATTTTTTTCCCATCTTTACAGTTTTGCCTTTTCTGGAAATATCATTTAAGGGGAATAATACAATACATTGTCTTTTTGGTCTGGCTTCTTTCAGTTAACATGCTTATGAGATTCATCCGTGTTTT
This sequence comes from Tarsius wallacei, assembly GCA_963574415.1. Lineage (NCBI taxonomy): Eukaryota > Metazoa > Chordata > Mammalia > Primates > Tarsiidae > Tarsius > Tarsius wallacei. Next base: position 10,348 of record CAUYQG010139157.1, on the reverse strand, counting down.
TGCATGTATCAGGAGTTTGTCCTTTTGATTGTTAAATAATAGTTCATTGCATGGATATATCACATTTTATTTCTCCATTCACCTTTTGACAGGTAATTGAATTGTTTTCAGTTTCAAGCTGTTATGAATAATGTTGTCATGAACATTTGTTTACACATCTGTTGGACATATGCTTTCTTTACTCTTGGGTAAATACCTAGGATTTTCATTCCTAGGTCTCCTGATTAATGTTTAAAGAACTGCCATGTTCTTGTCAAAACAGCTGTATAGTTTTACATTTCCATCAGCAAAGTATGAGGATTCTGGATTTTTTTAATCCTCCTCAGCATTCAGAATTTTTATTCTTTTTGATGATAGCCATTCTAATGGGTGTGAAGTGGTATTTCACAGTGGTTGGTTTTAATTTGTATTTCCTAATGACTAATGACGGTGGGTATCTATTCATGTGCTTACCAGTCATTTACATATATTCTTTGGTGAAATGTCTATTTAAATTTACTTCCTTTTAATAACTTTTCATCTACCTTTTGTTGTCTTCTATCTTTTAAGTTTTACATAATAGTTATAAATTTTGAATACAAGTCTTTTTTCTGATCTATGATTGATCCAAAATTGTTTTCAGGCTGTAAGGTGTCTTTAAATTTTTTAATGTTGTCTTTCAAAAACAAAAATTTTAATTTTGATAAAGTTCAAGTAATTATTTTTTTTCCTTTCAGTGAATATGCTTTTGGTGTCAAATATTAAAAAAAAATGTCACTTTATCCAAGGACACAAAGAAATTGTACTATTTTTTTCTACAAGTTTTATAAATTTAGTCCTTGTAGATGAGCCTAAAATACATTTTGAGTTATTTTTTGTTAATTGCTTGAGGTCAAGGTAAAAGTTAATATTTTAAATCAGAATACACACTTATGCTAGTACAATTTATTGGAAAGATTATCCCTTTTCTTGCTGAAATGATTTTTGACAAGAATTAATTGATCAAAGAATAATAAGTTGTTTCTAAAATTTCTATTCTAATTATGTGATCAGTAAGTTTATGTTAATCATTCCTTTTTTTTAGCTTTAGCTCTGTAATTAATTTTGAAATATGGCACTTTCTCTTTCTTTCTTTCTTTCTTTCCTCCCTTCCTTCCTTCCTTCTTTCTTTTCTTCTTTCTTTCTTTCAGCAAGATCTCACTCTTTCACCTAGACTAGAATGCAGTGGTGCAATCACAGTTCACCGCTGCCTTGAACTTCTGGGCTCAGGCTATCCTTCTACTGCAGCCTCCCAAAAAGCTAGATTTACTGGTGCACACCACCACGCCTGGATAATTTTTTACATTATTGTGGAGACAGATGTCTCCCTATGTTGACCAGATTGATCTCAAACTCCTGAGCTAATACAATTCTTCTGCCTCAGCTTTCCAAAGTTCTAGAATTATAGGCATGAGCCACTATCTCCAACCCATTATCTAACTTTAAACGGAATTGTTTTCTTCTTCTTTTTTTCTTGCTAATCCAATATAAAACATATTTCATATATTGATTTTCTAGCATGTGACATTGCTAAATGTAATAAGTTATGGTAGTTTTTTAGTTGATTCCTTTGAATTTAGAAAATGCAAGATTTTGTTACATATAAGAAAAGACAGTTTTACTTCTTCCTTTCTAATCTGTATGATTTGTTTCTTTTTAAAATTATTTCATTGCTTTTTCTTCTTCTTTCCCTCCCTCTCAAGTTCCCTTCCTCCTACCTTTGTTTGTTTTTGTTGTTGTTGTTTGGCTTCATTGCACTTGATAGAATGTACAGGTCAATACTGAATAAAAGTGTTGACCTATCTTTGCTTTTTACTCCCACTCCTAGGAGGAAAACATTTTCTTTTCCACCATTAAGTATGATGTTAGATCTAGATTTTTCAAAAATGCTCTTTATTAGATTGAATGATTTTTTTTTTTTTTTATTTCTAGTATGTGATGGATTTTTTGGAGGGGGGTCAAGAATGGCTGCTGGATTATGTCAAATAATCTTTCTGCCTTATTGGGATGATCATGTGTCTTTTGTCCTTTAGTTTTTAATGATGGTATACTACATTCTTTAATTTTTTCAATGGCAAACTAATCTTGAATTCCTGGTATAAATTATATTTGAACAGGATCTACTATCCTTTTTATGTGTTTCTGGACTTGATTACCTAATATTTTCTTAAAGATTTTTGCAAATCTTGAGTAATAATCTTGAGTAATAATGATCTGTAGTTTTATATGCTCATGGTATCTTTGGCTGAGTTTGACATAAGGGTAATAATGGCCTCATAGAGTAGGCTGGAAAGTGTTGTTTTAAAAAAATACTTGTGTCAGATTGGTATTATTTTTTTCTTTAAATATTTGACTAAATTTTATTTTCTTTGTGCCACAGCAATCACAACTATATATTTATTTATTCATTCATTTGTTCATTCATTCATTCATTCTAGAGTTGTTGAGTACATATGAGGATTGACTTACATAGGTAAATTGCCTACAGAGGAAGTTTGGACTTCTAGCAAGCCCTCTTTTCCCCTGGTAGTGGACATGATACGCAATGGATCCCTTATCCACACTCCCTTCTTGGCATTTGTTATTTTCACCTTTGAGCCCATGTCCCTGCCCAATGTTTGTAAGTGAGTACGTGCAGTATTCAGTTTTTTTGTTTCTGTGATAGTTCATTTAAAATGATGGTCTCAGGCTGCACCCATGTTTCGACAAAAGACATGATCACACTTTTGTTCTTCTTTATAGCTGCATTCCATCGTGTATACATATTACTTTTTAAAAATCCAACTCAATTTTCTACTGAAGCTATTGAAGCCTGAGCTTTTCTTTGTGTGGAAATATTTAATTGCTAATTCACTTTGTTACTTTTTATTATTTTATTCAGATTTTCTCTTTTTCTTGAGTAAATTATATTTATCTATTTTAATATAATCGGCTTATTTTAGTTTGTCTAATTAACACAATACAAAATGGATAAATCCTTTAGAATTCATAATATCCCTTTATAATTCTTTTAATTTCTATGGATTCATTAGTGTATCAGTGTTCTCTCTTTCATTCTTGATTTAGGTAGTCTGTGTCTTCAATTTTGGGAGGGAGGGAGGACCGTCAAGGAAAAAAAAAACCCCAGAACTAAACAGAAGTTAAAGCAGTAATAGCAGATATTACTCAGAAAACTATTACTATAGCAGAAAGGAAATCTCAGTACAAAGCTGGGTTCAATTCAAAAGACAAGTGGAAAGCTGGGCTCAATTCAAAAGACAAGTGGAATTGTATAGCCGATGAGCAGCCTGGAAATTAATTGGTAGCAAATTACTAAAAGAAACATTAGTATTAAGAGTAGATTTTTGTGAAATAGACTTCACGGGATTCTTGCTGAAGGCAGGCCAGGATGATCAGTTATTACCCGAATGACAATAAAAGGTGAGGGAATTGATCAGCTTGAGGGTAGGTGATTCTGACTAAATAAATTTAACAGACTCTACCATTTAACAATTTCTACCTTTAATTGAGTTTTAACCTATCCTGATGTAATATAATTATTAACTGTATAAGGTTAGATTAGCCTTTGCCAATTTGCTATTCATTCTAATTTGTTATATCTTTTTTGTTTTTCCATTTTTCTTTATTGCCTTATTTTTTGAAATAAATAATTTTTCATTGTATAATATGTATTTCTCCTTTTTTAGTAACAACTATTTAAAGTTATGTCTTGGTAGTAACTGTAGAGATCACAGTATGAATCTTAATTTATCACTATCAATTCCTGGTTAATACTAAGTAAATTCTGGAAATAGCACCTTTTCTGCAGTATAGTTTCATTTTAATTTCTGCTTTTGCACTATCAATTTCATATACATTTCATTTATGTATGCAATAATTCCAACAACATATTATAGTTCTTGGTTTCTGCAATAATATTTTCTTTATTTAAAAGAAGAGAGAAAATTATACTTGCAGTTTTTAAATATTTATCCATATTTTTGCCATTTTCAACATTATTTTCTATAGATTCGAGCTATCATCTCATATCATGTCCTTTAAGCTTGAAAGACTTCCTTTAATATATTTTAAGGCAATCTACTAACAGTAAATTCACTTAATCTTTGTTTATCTCTGAATATCTCTATTTTCCTTCATTTTGATGAGTAGTTTTATTAGATATACATTTTGCGTTGACAGGGTTTTTTGTTTATTTTGCTTTTGCTTTCAGCACTATGAAAAAGGCCTCTCACTGCCTTCTGGATGTTATTGTTCTAATAAAAAGTTAGTCATTAATCATATTCTTGTCTTTTTGTACATGATTAATCATTTTTCTTTTGTTGCTTTCATTTATTTTTTTCCTGGATGCCATGGCTCACATCTATAATTCCAGCACTTTGGGAGGCCAAGGCAGCAAGATTGCTTGAGTCCAGTAGTTGAGATCAGCCTAGGCAACATAGCAAGACTCCATCTCTACAAAAAAAAAAAAAAAAAAAACCCGAAGCAAAAAAGTTAGTCAGCCACGTTAGCGCTCGCCTGTAGTCAAAGCTATTTGGGTGGCTGAGGCAGCAGGGTCACTTGAGCTCTGGAGTTTGACTGTTGTGAACCCTGACTGTCTGTGCCACTGTACTCCAGCCTGGGTGACAGAGTGAGACCCCAATCCCCCCCAAAAAAAAAGAAAGAAAGAAAGAAAGAAGGAAAGAAAGAAAGAAAGAAAGAAAGAAAGAAAGAAAGAAAGAAAAAAAGATTTTTCATTTTGTCTTTGTGTTTTAGTAGCATGTCTGTACTATTTCTAGATGTAGATATCTTGTCTTATGTGAAGTTTTTTGAGCATTTTGACTCTCTATAGATACGAATGGGGATCCCCATAAAAAATAAAATTTATCTATTAAAAAAGTGTACTTATTCTTACATGTTTAAACTTCAGTCATCTTCAAAGTACTCTCTGTTTGATGCAGTACACCTATTGAGATGCTTTTTTCACTGCTCAAAACAGTTTTTGAACTCGTCAATTTTGATGCTTTTTAGTGTTTCTGCTATTTCTTGTTTCACCTCTTCCACATCAGCAAAATGCTTCCCATTGAGGACTTTCCTCATAGGGAAAACAAAAAAAATAAGTCTCTTGGGGTGAATTTGGTTGAATAGGGAGGGTAGGCATGGAGGTCATGCAGTTTTGGGTAAAAACTATTGAAAACTCAGCACGGTGTGGGCAGGTTGTTTGTGTAAATCACCCATCATAAAATAAGCAAGCCTGTTGGAAAAAATCGCCAAAAAAATTCACTGAGGCTGAATGCAGCCTCTCACAACATTATCTGGTACACTGATGCTGATAGGTTCTTAGGACACTTGCCTAGCTGGAGAAGCCTATACCACAAAAGGCCCGCCCTCCAACAGATAATTCTAGGTTTTTTACACATCCCCTTGTTTATTATCGAATTTAAGGAGTTTTGGGTCATTATTATTTCAAATAGTTTTTCTCTTCTCTCTTTCTGTACCTTCTATTAAATGCATGTTGTCATACTTGATATTACTCCATATGTTTTTTGAAGTTCTATTTCTTTGTAAACAATCTTTGTTCTCTATGTCTTCAGATTGGACATATTAAATCGATCTTTCTTCAAGTTTACTGTTTCTTATGTAATCTAAAAGTTAGCTGTTGAGCCAACTTATTTTTATTACACTTTTCAATTTTAAAGTATCCATTTGATTTTCTGAAAATAGCTTGTATCGCATTGTTGGGATACCCTACTTGTTGATTCATTGACCACCTATGTTCTAACTCTTTAAACATGGCTTCTTTTAATTCTTCAAGCATGTTTATACTTGCTGCTTGAAGTCTTTGTTGCTTTCAACATCTGCATCCACTCAGGGACGGTTTCTGTTGATACTTCAGTTTTTGAGTAAAGCAAACATATTTTCTGTTTCTTTTCATGTCAAATGGTCTTTTGTTGAAAACTGGACGTGTTACTCTGGATTCTGTGATAGCTGATGTCTTTGCTCAGTTTTTTTTTAAATTCTCATATCTGTTCTTTATATTTGACTCCTAGGGGTACCTCCTACATTTACATAGCTCAGAGATCAGTCAGTGATTTATTAGATGGTACGTTCAAGTACTGTGAAGTGGTAAGATTTCTTCCCTCTGGTGATAAATCTGTGTTTAGTTAGGAAGCACATTTAAAGTTTAAACAGTTTCCAAGATCCCTTTTGGCATTTGCTTTCTACTATGTCCTCTTGGATTCCCTTGCATGTATATGTAGTCTGCCAGTCAGTTAGAGATAAATTAAGGGTTTATGCCACTCATTCTTAGAAATGCTCCTTCACTTCTAAGATTTCCTTGTAAAGCATATGGCAAATTCTTTGCTTATTCCCTAATGAACCTGCAGTCCAAGGCTAGCAGAATTAAAGACTTTCTTCATTCATTTTATATTGAGTTTGTTACTTACTGACAGACAATTTGGCTTGTGCTGGTGTCCTTTACTGCAAGTTTTGGCTGCACGCATCATGTGATGAAGCTCTTACTTTACATGACCAACACCATACTAACCAAGCTAGAAGCAGGTAAGAGAACAGGCCCAGGAACAAAAGTCACTGCCTCACATGGGTCTTATTTGATGTCTGGGCAACTTTTTATTAATAACACATTTTCAATTTGCTTTTAGTAGTTTCCAGAGCTGTTTTTAAATATCTTGTCCAATTTTATAGTTTTTTGGGGGGGATGGAAGTTGAAGGTGGAAAGCCAGACTCTTCATTTTGTCATAATCACATACATTTTTTAAAAAATAAGCATTGAGTGACAATTTACTATAATAATTTGCTTATATATTACTTTAAGGTTGCTATAATCAGTACAGTAAGAACTAATGGAGAAATAATTTATAGGTCTATAAACAGAAGTACAAAAAAATCTGCTAAAAGAGATAAGTATATGACAATGCATTGCTTAAAATGAATAAGAAAAGCTTATTTAACAAATGGTGGTGACATAACTGATATAAACAAAATTAAATAAGTCCACCAAAAATAAAATACCATAAGATAATAAATTCCCATAAATCAAAGTTTTAAATCTCAATAACTTATAACTAAAAATATTAGCAGAAAATTATATAATTTTGAGACAAGAAGGATTTTAAACAAAGTTAGAAACACAAAAGTTCCAAATGGAGACAAAATGATACTCTAAGAGAAATAAAATTGGTAATAAATACAAAGAAAAAAATGGCACTACCCAAAATGCACCAAAAGTCATAAATGGTGAGAAAAAAACCAACAAGGAAAAAGGTGAACGGGATTGTGTGACCATAGACAAACTGCCAATCAGATCTCTTTTTCAAGAGAGAACCCCCCCACAGTGAGGTCACTTAGCTGACAACCTCTAGTTGATTATGCTTTTTGGGTCCATCTCTGCTACCTTACACCTCTTCATAGCCCTGGCAATAATTGAACAAGGCAGTATTACAAGGACCATTTCTGCCCAAGATAGGTACAATATTTGTATCATCTCTCCCTACTGGACTGACAAAGGGTTTCTCAGAGCTACTCTTCCTACAAAATTGTTTCTTTTATCTGGATTTTCACAAACCTTACACAGCCATCCTGGTCTGAAACTTCCCTATCTACTCTTACTCCCTCTCCTCTTTATTATTATTTTATTTTATTTTTTTGGTTACATGGATGCATTGCATAGTGGTGAACAATTCTAGGCTTTCAGTGTACACATCACCCCTGCTAGTGCATATTGTACCCAATAGGTGATTTACTTTTTATCCCTTACCCTTTTCCCACCCCTTCCTTACTTAGTCTAAAATAGAAGACCCTCTTCTCTTATTTTTCCTGTGGAATAATACATCTTCTTTTCTTGTAATTCTTACTCATATAAGAATTTTGAACTGAAGAACTCAGAATTATGACCAAAAAGGGTGCTTCAATGCAGTAGGTTATTACTGCAGCAAAATTATTCCTGGGAAGTTAGGTTGTAGGTTATATCATTGTGCACAGTCAATAAAGTGATCGGGTTAGTTAAGATTTGGAAACATTCTACCCTTTCGATGATAGAAGGACTTTACAGTTACTCTTCTTTAGGTGGAAAAAAAAAAAACTACAATAATTTTTTTCTAAAACAAATAAATTATGAAATACATGATCATAAATGTGAAACAAATACAAATCATAGAGGACTAAACACAACAAACAGTTGTGTAAATAAGTCATGTGATTTCTATTACAGAATGCTTGATCTTTTATTTCCTTCTGCCTGAATACTTTCTATTCTTCTCTTTGTTAATTACTACTTATTTGTCTATAGCAGACCAAATGTCACCTCTGGAGTGGGTCAGAGACCACTCTCAAGTGCTGTCATGTATTTTTTCTTATTAGATGTCAGAATTTGCCATTTAATGATGACTTTTGTAATATTCTAAAAAGATTAGAATCTCCTACAAGATTATAAATTGTATAAAATAAAAGACTGCCTCATTTGTTAATTGATGTACCTTCATCGATAGCATATGACCTTACATTAGTAGAGTCTCTATATAAATATTCATTAAATAATTCCATAGAAACATATGTAATTCAAATAGCATAACAACGTACACTTATGCAATTATTTAAAGTTTCCAATAAAATTCAGTACAAAATTTTTATTCAAATTACTTAATTACTATATAAAGACAAATATTATTATTTTCATGTAATGGATGAGCAAATTGTGTCTCTTAAAAATAGACTAGCACAAACTATGTACAAAAGAGAGAAAAGGAATTTTGTCAATTAATGATCATCCATAACTTTTTTACTTCTTACTATTCAAAGGTTGCTCCTTAGACCTAATACACTGATATTACCAGAGCTGTTAGAAATCTAAAGTCACAGTTTTCCTCTCCAAACCCACTAAATCAGAATCTTCATTTTAAAAAGATTTCCAGGTGATTTGTACACACATAAACTTTGACAAGATGTTTTAGGCATCTTGATCTGATGGTTTTGATGAGTGACAGATATAAAAATGGTGACTAGGGGTGGAACAGAGCCAAACTGCTCTGTATGGATAAGACAGACAGGAAACAAAAGGATGAGACAAGAACTAGAGAAAGTAAGACTTGTAAAGAGAGACAGAGAAGAAGCTGCTTCAGAATGAGAACTGAAAACTGGCAAAAGATGACTAATTGAACTTTCTTAATTAATTAATTAATTTCAGGTGAAATCTCCTCTTCATCTCCATTATGAAAGCTCAAGTAAAATAAGTATTGCTTATACTTCTGGGTAATACCAGAATAACAAAAGTGTGAGTATTTTTTATTTGGTGTTTGTTTGTTGATGACATTTTGACCGAGTGTTAATGACTTGTATAATTCTACCAACTATTTTACTCCCAAAGCAGGAAGTCCCACAAAAAGAAGATACAGAAGGCAAATGAGATAATATGGATAAAAGTTATTTAAGCATAGCAAAAGGCACTAAGTAAAAGCACAGTATTTTATTGATAATATTTATAAATGAGTGAAAATAAGTTTATAGAATATTCCCTAGAATGTGAATAAAAGAATTTAAGTCTTCTGAATACTCCCTAACTTAATATCTCATTATTATTTTTTACATGTCAGTTTCTTTGGAGTCAGACAAGGGCATGAAAACTTAAAAAACAAAACCTTAAGACAAAAATATACTATAATGAAGATAAGAAGCAGTTTATTTATGACTATAATAAGGTACGTGTTTCCTGATGAATTGGGGTATGATATTTTATAAGCAAGAAAACCAGTATTCGTTTACATCCAAAAAGTCTTATGAGTCCTACACTATGAAGAGATGGAAATATGCGTATAATATAGTCTCTTACCTCAAATATCTTAGAAGACTCTCCAGATCATGTATATACAATTGTGAATATTGCTTTTGTAGAGAAATTGTTCTGGAATGCTGTTTACTTCAATCTTCATAAACACTCTTTCTCTTAAATGAATATACAGATTCACCTCCCAAACACAGATTATAAGTATACTATTTAATAGTCAAGACATTCTTTTTAAAACGAATGACAGAAATTCTAATAATTAAATAAAATATTAATGCCTTGTGTAATAAAAAAATTACAGGGTCAGAGATACTTTTAAGCAAAGCAGGAGCCTGGCATGAAAACAATGCCATCAAAATTATGTCTCTCTAGCCAGGCTCGGTGGCTCAACCTGTAATCCCGCACCTTTGGGAAGCTGAGGTGAGTGGATTGCCTGAGCCCGTGGGTTCGAGACCTGCCTGGGCAAGTGAGACCTCATCTCTACAATAAATCAAAAAATTAGCCGGGCGTGGTAGCGCGCGCCTGTAGTTCCAGCTACTTGGAAGGATGAGGTGG